>PVKA01016893.1:34294-47076 GCA_004027165.1 Ctenomys sociabilis | reverse complement strand
TTCAAACTTATCATTCTTAATAGCTGAGTAATACTCCATTATATAGAAATACCACATCTTTTTCAACCATTCTTCATGTGATGGACATCTTGGTTGTTTCCAAGATTTTGCTATTACACATTGTGCTGCTATAAACATAGGTATACATATATCTCTATGATACAGTGTATCCAAATCCTTTGGGAAAATTCCCAGTAGGGGGATAGCTGGCTTGAATGGGATTTCTAGTCCTATTCTTTTGAGGAGTCTCCATACTGACCTCCACAATGGTTGTACCAGTCTACATTCCCACCAGCAGTGGAGTAGTGCTCCCTTTTCCCCACAACCTCTCCAACATTTGTTGTTGGTTGATTTCCTTATGGTAGCCATTCTTTCTGGAGTGAGATGGTATCTCAGTGTTGTTTTTATTTACATTTCATGAATGGCTAGTGATGTGGAGCATTTTTTCATATATTTGTTCACTTCTTTAATTTCGTCCTCTGAGAAGTGTGTATTCATCTCAGATGCCCATTTCTGAATAGGGTCTTTAAATTTGAGGGCCCTGTTATATCTTAGTTCTTTATAAATTCTAGACAGTAGACCTCTGTCTGATTGCTTATTAGTTAGGATAGTAAATTTTGCAATTGTGAAAATAGCAATCTAAGCAACTGAGAAATTTTTGTTTTTTATATAAAGGCAGTAAAATATATGAAATATAACTTTTACATTAATAAATTTTTCTTTGAATTTACCAAAATTAATTCTTCCACAATTGTTATATGCTTTGATACATTTTAGTAACCCATTATAAGATGTATATTACCAAAAGAATCCTATTATTCAATCATTTCTATAAGAAAAATATGAAATGTAGTCCAGTTTTCCTACATGTTTGAATAATCATGATTATATGATATCAAAATAGCTACAATACACATTGGTCTCGTTCTTTTTCATTAGCACTTAGGAAAACTTCCTGCATGAAACATATTACTCTTAAAAAAAAAGAAAAACGCAAGTTCAAGGTTGGGAGATAGCTCACAGGTCTACATGGAGTCACAAAGACCAGGCTTGATCCTCTGTACTGTGTGCAGTGCTGGGCGTGCTGATTCGGATACCGAAGCCCTGCATGGTAGTGCACGCCTCAATCCCATCGCTGGAAAGGCTGACAGGAGGGTCACTATGAGCCCGAGCTGCTTAGTGAGACCCTGTACCAAATAAATAAATAAAATATTAAATAAAAATTTAAATTTTTTTCTAATATTCTGATGCCTGGAGAAAGATTGTATGAAATTACAGGCATGGTTCCTCAAAAGATAATTGAGAAATCTGAGCACACAGAACATTCATTATTACACCCTGTCTTGAGGTTATTGGGCTCATCAACATGGTTGGTTCTTGTGCCTCATTTCTGCAGTAAACAACTCGTACAGTCCTCCTGATTAGAAGGTGCATCAAGTGCTTATCATTTGTTAAATTTTGGGGCTTTATTAGTCTTTATGAACCATCTCATCTTATGCAAATCAGAGGAGGACAGACAAAAGTTGGAGAATGTAGACCTATGTGGCATAACCAGGGCATGGGGGAGCTGAGATCAGTTGCAGGATGTGAAAATACATTGCAAGGCGTACATAAAGCACACAAAAAAGTTGCATAGTAGTTAGATTAACAAACCTGCAATCAAATAATTAGTAAAACATACCAAAATGAAAAAAAATTTAGGAATAATGTGTCTGGAAACCGTGTATTATAATAGATATGGCACAATTATTTGGAGGGATATTTATAGCTGATTGATCCTTTAAAATTAATTTCAGTCTCATCATTGTCACTGAAAAAATGCTGAAGCATAGCTTTGATAATTATTTGTGCAATACTTAATCTGAAATGTATAACAGATACTGTGAAAGGGAAAGAATTTATTCAGTAAAGAGGAAAAACTGGGATGAAGAAAAGGAAAAAGAGAAGAAGGTTAATATATATATGTGTGCGTCTGTGTGTATATGTGTGTGTGTGTGCATGTGTGTGTGTGTGTGTGGGATAATTTGGATAAATGTACAATTGATCTCTGCTGATCTTTTGAAAGGAGCAGTTAATGCTTAATTTTTCTTATTCCATTTTAATTTCTTACAACTTTTTGTTGCTGCTTTGTTTTCTTGCACTTTAAACCAAGAAAATCATATTTTAAATCTTTAAAAAAGCAGGTTTATGTCTGGTAACCTCAACAACTAATTTGAAGATAATATCCTACAATATAGCAACTATTGTTAAATTCCTGTTACTTTGGTGAAATTTTTTATTGTTTCTTATGTTGTTTTTTTTTTTTAAATCACTGTTTTGCATTCTTTTAAAAACATTTAAAGCCCAATCCTGAGTAGAATAGATACTTATAATCACAGCAAATAATAATAACCTTTTGTAGAGATTTAAAAATGTATACACACCTATGTTACATTATTTAAGCAGTATTTTTAAGGTAAGGTACTTCAGACTATTTGACAAGTTCAGTATTTACGTCCAAGGGTGTTTTGCATATAAATCTACCTTTAAACTTATTAAGTAAATATAATTTATTTAACTTTCTGTAAAGAGCATAATAAAAGTGGATAAGGTACTTATTGCAATGAAAGAATAAAAGCATAATTTTTAATGAAAAAGGGAGTTTACATTATAAATACTACACTGTAGCCATTAATTATTTTGGAAATGCTAACAGGGAGAATTTTCTCATTTGGAATCCTATTTGAAATTCAATTGACACAAACCAGTGGGACCTTTTGTGACTCCACCACATTCTTAATTTCCACATATTGACCTAAATCTAAACCTTATAGAGGGGTATAGAGCGCTCAGTAGACTAAGCGCTTGCCTGGCAAGTGCAAGGTTCTCAGTTCAATCCCCAGTACTGAAAAAAATATATATAAATAAACCTCATAGAAATGCTGAAACAATTTAGTTACAAAATAAACATTTGAAATGAAATTTTCTGAGTATATCATTAGAGCTTGATTTAAGTTGTACACAGGATAAGAAAAATCGAATCTTAAATCTTAAAAAAAGCATAGGATTTCATGGTTTATTCAGTAGAGTATATTACAGTGAACCCCAGTTATGATTTTTAATCAAATTCATATGAAATTGTTCATAATTCTTTTTCACTATCATGTTACATTTTTGGTATTACTTTTCTTATCCATGAGTTCCCAATATTTAACACAAAATTCTAAACTAGGATAACACTTTCTGAGTTTAAGATAAATTGAAAGGGTAAAAGTAACGTTGAAAAATTTTATTTTGCCAAGTAAAAGCAGAAATATCATAAGGCATGTTGTCAGAAAATCTAAAGATAAAATATAACACCAAGCCAAAAACAAAATACACTTAAAATGGGAGTAACTGTATGTTGCTGAATAAAAATATTAAGGTAAATTATTTTGTAGATATTGGCAAATCAGTTTTCTATCATGTAACTTAAAAAATTACTGAGGTTATATTTATAAACTACTTACAAATGCACAAATTTTATTTTTATAAAAGCAGAGCAAATTAAGAACCAGATTCAGTTATATTTTAGTACATAACATATTTTCCACAGTGGAATGCTTCATATTTTTGTAAGATACAATTAAAAAAGGTAGATAAAGTTAGAAGGTCATTTAAGGACATTTTTATAATAATTATAGTAGTAACCAATAACTGATACATGTGAAGTTATGACAGGTTCAAGTTAAAAATAAATATGCTGAATAAAGTTGACTAAAATTTTCTTTCAAAATAATCTATCTTAGAGTGTTTTCTGTGTGTTCGCTAAAATTTAAAATAGCAACATTTGGCGTTTGTTCATTATCAAACTATTTCAACTTGTTTCAAAAGGTACTTAAACAGTGCTTTTTTAAAAATACCATCTGCCAGTGTAATGGGAGTGTTTGCCTACAAAATTATCATTTTATGCACCCATTACAAAGTGGATAGTATGTCATCCTTATCACTTGCATGAGGACAAAAGAGGCTGTTAAACTAGACTATGTTGCAAATATATGTAATTTACATAATGTGATAAAGTACAGTATTTAAGATACACAGGGCTAGAATGGATTTTAAATCTTTTTAATTTGCCATTGTTTTGGCCAGTGTCATACTCCTAAAGAGCTTTGAGCCCTCGAAATTGATTTTGATTACAATCATTATGGTTTACAATGAAATGTGGCTTGGTATAGCAGTGCTGTCTCAGTGAAACTGTAAATGTGATTCCAGTGGAATAGAATAGAACAACGCTAATTCAATCAAATAGATATTTTAAAAATATATTTCACAGTATTTAGAGCTTCCAACTAAATATATACAAATTAATTTTCTCTTTCCACTGTCTAAATGGCATTTAAAAGATTTTGGTGAAGATGAAAAAATAACTTTTAACAATTATTAACTTAAAATAAACAGTAACTCAATTAAACTCCCTGAGAGTTTACCATCTAATGAAATATTTATAAACTTATGTTATTGTCACAAAACTAAAAGGTGTCTGCTTTGAAGAGGCCATACTATTTTCAGAGAGCCAACATAAGTAATAGTGTGTTGTTCAGATACTGGGACAAAGTTCACATCAAGAAGTAACTCAGAAAAGTTTAGAATTATATATATATTTTTTTTTCTTTCAAAAAGAAAAAAGCAAATAGGGTCCCATAAGAAATTATATTATTGTATTATTTTCATTAAAATTTCAGTATTCATCTTAATAATTACAGTACTTATAATATTTAAATAAAGAGAAAATTCAAAGCCACATTTTATGCATTAAGCTGCTTTTGAAAGATCTGTCATCAGCACTGCCTCTGGCTGCTTGAGATGCATAGTCATAATGTGTTACATGTCTCCACGCAGAAGAACCTCGGGTAACTGAAACCATAGGAGAGGGAGATGTGGAAACACTAGGTTCAAAAGTAAGAATTGATTTATAGATCTATAAAAGTAAGATTCTTACTTATGACATTAGCACCACGTTCCTTCTAGACAAACTCTCTGTAATAACTTTTGTGTAGCTTATGTTGAATTTCTACTTTCTGTTAGAATTTTAAAATTTGATTTAATTTAATTTTTCATTAATTTTATTGAGAAAGAAAGCAATGATACAGTTTCAAAACAGGTTAGTAGGACAGTTACAATAATTAACACGTTGCATATTGCCGTCTTCATAGTGATTATTCATAGTACAAGATGTAGTCATGATTATCTTGTCTAAACACTGTTAGTACAAGTCTTCTCACTGAACTAAGAGTGTGTAGCCATATATCTATCTTAACTATTTTGAATATATATATATATATATATATATATATATATATTACAGAATGGTCCTTCATTTCTATCCTCATTTTTTGATTAATTTTGTCATAGATGGTTATTCCATTGCTATTCAAATATTGCAGGTATGTGAATTCAGCAAAGTAATCCAATATAATTCAGTAGCCCATAATAGTAGTGTGTTATCTGTAGGACTGGCAATGTCATAAATTGTTGATTTGAACCTTTTACATCTAAGCATATTAATATGAGTTTATTTTTTTATACCTTGTGCTTATACTTTTCTGCTGGATGGTTAAGACCAAGATAAAGGAAGTCTGGTACAACAAACATGTAACTTGTATCTGACAAGGTCAGTCAAATCACTTGAGGATTTACCCTGAAACCCTATTGCATCTGTCTGTAGATCTTTTGTCAGCCATGTGGATGAGTCACAGCCATTGCTTGACCAATTTGCTCTCTGTGAAAGACTGAGAGAATATTTTTTTCTAGGGGACTCTCCTTTGCACACTCTACATCATCAATCACTTTCCTCTGCAGCCCACAACACAGCTAAATGCAAAGCAAGAACTTAAGAGTTAAACAATGAAGATAGCACAAGGAGAAAAGCTAGAAAACATGATAGGGGAAAAACTAAACATTTATATGTATAAGATGGGTAGGGCAATAATCCTGAGAATCTCTACCAGGTTTTTGAAACTAGAAGTTAATTGGTAGGACTCTCTCCCCAACTAACTATATATTCTCATGCGTGTGAAATAAGCAACTGCACTGAGGATAGCAATGTGTAATACTAGGACCATGCTTAGAATGAGTGTCATTCTGGTCTTCTAAATGCATACTGCTTCTAATGTCATATCAGTTACTACTGTACTCTCTCTCATGTAAATGTTTGTTTAAAAAAAACAAGATAATAAATGCAAACAAAGGAGAAGAAAAAAAGTCATAGGACTGTCCTGCTATAATGTTGTTTATGGTTAGATTTCTAGATTTCTACCTAAACATTTGTAAGTGTTTATTTTTTTTTTACTATTCCTTTACTTTTTAAATTTTTTTCACATTCTTTAGATATTTAAAGTTTAGCATGTCAATAATTGATCAGAAATACTTGTTCTATGTTATGTCTAAGGCCTTGATGATAAGTTCAACTGCCTATGTCTTACAGTAATGTTATCATTAAGCTTCTCTTGTGGATGGTTAACAACTTATATTTGTAGACCAAAAATTAGAGAAAAAGAAGGGCTACAAGGAGATCCAACATTTTAGCCCTAGCTATTCAAGGTCAGTGAGGACTCAGGACAAAGGAGAACCTGTAGTGTAACATCCTGTAACTCAATGGTGTCCCTAATTTTCTCAGCAAAGAGATTATGTGGTCTATTAGAATTTATATAGGAATACTTCTAGTTGTTTAATACATTCAGTGGTATATTTTTCATTCCCAAAATAGGTGACAGGAATAGAATTACGATTACCTATTACCTACTCTAAGAACAAAATCTTTGAGAAAACACAATTTAGGAAATGTGCTTTTATCCTAAGTTGTGTCCCAAACAAAAATTACATGTATTTTGTTCATAATTGATTGATTATATAGTTTCATAATTGCTTATGACATTGGTGATTTTAATGATTACAAGTTAGTGAGCACCAGAATACAGTTTAAATGACAGTTTTCTGAGATTTTAAATTTTATTAATAGGGCTGGCCAAATAGTTCAGCTTATTAAAGTGCCTGCATGCAGGTGCAGGAGCTGGGAGTTTGATCCCCAGGCCTGCCACTGGTCCTACCCCTGTGGCGTGCTTAGAGGGCGATTGAGACTGGGTGTGGTAGAGTAAGCCTGTAATCCCAACCTTGGGAGCTTGTAAATAGATGGGTCACTATGAGACTGATCTAGTAGTGAGGCCCTGAACATCCTGTAGAGTCTTCATTAAAATACAAAAAAAAGATATAGATATAGATATAGATATAGTTATAGATATAGATATAGATGATATAGATGATATAGATATAGATATAGATATAGATGATATAGATATAGACTGGGTGTGGTGGTGCATGTCTGTAATCCCAGAGTTTGGGAAGCTGAAAACAGGAGGATCATTATGAGTTTGATCTGTATAATGAGACCTTGTACTAAATACATAAAACATAAAAAAATTATAATCAACCTATGTGAAATGAACATACATCATTCTAAGATGTGTCTTAGAAAAGTAACTACTATTTTAAAATATCTTAAATAAAAACATTAAATTTTATTTCTATTATACACTTATTTCTAGTATAATATTGAAGAATTTATTTAAAAAATGTCTCATAACGTTATTCACAAAACAGTAATAAGGACAGTTAGTTTTTCTCAGAGGTGTCAGTTCATTTGATACTGCATATAAGAGTAGAAATAATTGATATTAACAGTGTCAAGGTTCTTATATTAATAACAATGTGAAGTAGTAAATTTGCCACTCTGACTTCAATTATTCTGTCATATTACATTGTTACTTGAAATAAATTTGTTCTTTATTTACATGAATTGATATATTTCGGTATATAACTTCACCATTGAATGAAACTTAACTATTTAAATGCATTACTAATTATATTTTAAGAAAAATATGTATTAACTTTCAGCAATAAATATTTATAATTTCTAGGTATATAAAACCCAAATTGTGACTATTGCTTTTTTTGTATTTTGTTTGGCTTAGATCCTGTATTCTAGTACTAGAATTACATTGCTTTCTTAATACATCTATTCATTATTTTAGGGCTTCTCATAATATATTTATGAAATTTTAGCTCAAAAAATATGTAGTGTGAATGCAAAAAGAGTCAACTCAACTACAGAAAGCTTAGCTGCATATTTATCTAACATCAGTTTCCTGAGCTTCATTTCCATAATATTGATAGTTTTGTTGCCATTGTTCCAGCCCTCCTTGAATGCACTGACCCTGCTGTGAAATAACTTCTGTTATCAAAAATTGATGCTAACGCCAAGCTGTTAGCAGCAGCTTTTTATGTAAGTGCAGTAGATTGAACAAACAATTTCTGTGCCCTAGAGTCATGGAAAGGTCAGTAACAGCACTGACCATTAAATGATATCTATTAATATTGCTCTGGAGAACAAGCTGCCCGGTTAGGCAGTGATAGAGATAATTGCTTTGACTGTGAAACCATTAAACAAGTTTTAAAGAATATGAGCATTCAAAAGTGTGATAATATCTTCTTAATATTTTAAAGTGAACTATACAGTTCTAGTGAGAAACAAGAAAGTTATATGCATTTGTGTATATAAATGCAGTTATTGTATGGAACAAAGCACTCATAGGAAATTAAATCCCACTGTCTTCTGATTTTCTGTTGCTCAAAGGGAACACATTATAATAGGTGGTTAGTAAGGAATAGTGTTTCATTTTAGCTCATGATCCTTTCTGTGGAAAAGTTCAAAAGAGTGATATTGGCATCCACTGGGCTTCTTGTGAAGGGTCATTTTGCACCCCACCAGGCAGGGTGGGGGCAGAGCCAATGTGAAGGAATCTAGCTAGGGTGAAAACGTCCAGGGTAGCCTGGATTTATATGAAATGAGCTAATCTGGGTCCATGATAACTTTATTAAAACTTCTTAATGATTTAGTAATTTCATAAAAGTGCAACCATGTCTCAGAGCTGTCCCACTGAAGACTAATTTTCTAGTTCAAGTTTTCAACGGTGGCAAACTATAGATCTCATCACTGAAAATATTTGAATTTATGTGCCTAAGACCATATTTTGGTTGAGTTTTAAAACCAGGAAATAATTCATGAAAACCAGAACAATATAGGAAACAAACACATTTCCTAGTTTGAGGGCTCTTGTTTTAATGAGAACAAAAATGTTTCCAAAAGGTAAACAACTGAAATTTTTTCAGGTAGAGTATCTTTCAAATTTTAAAATGTCTCTTTCTCTCTGTTTGCGACAAAATAAATTGAAATGAGTTTCTGTTTGAGCCACTCATTAATCAAGTAGAAACCTGCATATTTGTCACACAGTTTAGTGAATTAAGTGAATCAGTTCCTCCTTCCCATAATGTAGCACTGCAGGAGGATGTTAAGCAAAGCATGTTTTTAAATCATGAAGTAGTAGAAATTGAGGATGAATCCAGCTCTTTTGGTTTTAAAGTTTTTAAAAATGGTGTGGTGTAGCATACTCAACACTGGGGAGTGTGGCTTTGCTTCTCCTAGCCATTCCCCTGCTTATTTGGGGCCCTTTTTTATCTTGTCTGTCTCTTGCTTTCTCTTTTTATCCCAACTTTTCTCCCTCCATCTCTGCCTTCTTTCACACTCTGCCTTTTTCTCTTTTTTCCTTCTTTTCTTTTTCATCTTTGTGTTACAAAATTCCTAAGAAAAGACTTTACTTTTGAAGATGCCTAACAAAAGCTATAATAACATAACATGCTCTTCCTGGAAAAACATCAGAGATCAACGCATACAATTTTGTTCCATTTCAACACCTGCTTCTTTGGGCAGATGTTGTTAAAAGTTCTGACTATTCGTCAGACCACAGTATGAGACAGAAGCTGATACAACTCAGAAGATTAACTGAGATAAGATGGAAAAGAAACAGACAATGACTTCCTTCAGGGTCAAATATAGATACATACTTGAGTATGAGCAGAAATAATTTTCAGTTTTCTTATATTTTTGAAATGTATAGGATGGAATGTGCAATAATTATAAGAGTGAAAGGCTATTTTTATTTGTTTTTATATACTTAAGTATCTATCAACACTATTAGAGAAAATGATCCTCTGTAATGTATCACATTTTATTACCAAATATGTCAGCTACATAAAGACCAGTTAAAAAGAAACCCAGTCACAAGTTATGTCCACGAAAATGGCATGTTTGGTAATAATGTTCAGTGAGACCTTAGGGAAATGAATGAGAAAATGAAGGGCCTTTTATGGCCTAGATCGTCAATTTAAATTAATGAGGATCTGATTGTTAGAAGTGTTTTTGGTGTGTTACTTTAAAGCTCTCAGCAAGAAAAATATATAATAGGAACTAACACCTACATTTAATAAATTCTTTTTCTACTCAGAGCCTTGCAGTGAATATGCATTTCATGGAAATTAAAAAAGCAGTACCCCATTCTTGACAAAGGTTAACCTCTAGAGAAATCAAAATGTCTAAAATGCCATCTGATAATGTTGAATTCGAATTTTGCAGGGATGTGATTGACTTTATTCCCTACAGAATAAATGCAATTATCAAACAAATCTCTGTGAACCTGCCCTGTAGAATATATTTACCTTAATATTTGCTTTACAATTCCCATTTGCCTAGTAGCTATATACAGTAACACAGTTAATATGTGTTTTGATTGCTTATATTCTAAGAATTCGTCACAAGGGCCTGACCCTTTTAATGTTTTGAGTGTACAGTACAGTGCAGTTAACTGAAGCTCTAATGTCCTAAAACAGATATTTCACATTACATGGCTGAGAATTTATACTCATTGAATGGCAACCCTTGTGTCCTGTCCTGTAGATCCTGAAAATGGCAGTTCTCTCTCTGTGGCTATTTTCAGTAGCCCAGGAGAGTGGCATCATGCAGTATTTGTCCTCTGTAGCTGACATTTTTCTCTTAGCACAATTTTCCTCAGCTTCATGCCTGTTGTTTCATATGGCAAAATATGTTTTCTGTATACAATTGGATAATATTATGTTAAATGGAATACTTTCTTTTTATCTACCTTCTACAGTCATCTATATTGTTTCCCTATTTTGCTCACTGTGAAAAATGTTGCAATAAATAGAGTAGTGAAAATGTATGTAAAGAATCTAAACTTTGATTCTTTTGGATACTTATCCTCAGAAATAGGATTATTAGACCATACAAGTATGGCTTCCATGACTAACAGAAATATTTTAGTTTTTAATATTTTTAGGAACTGCCACGTGATTTCATATTTGCACCAACAGTGTAAAACTATTCTCATCTCTCCAACCCTTGGAAACATCTGAAATTGACTGATTCATTAATTAACTAATATAATAACCATCTGCAGAGGTATAAAACAATTACCTCATTGTGGCTTTAATTTGCATTTATCTCAGGATTAGTGGCATAGAACAATTTTTAAAATTTGGTTTTGCCCATAAATTTGTATGTACTAGAGATATCTATTCCAGTCTTTTGATCATTTCAAAAAAATTTGTTGGTACATTTTTTTTCTATTGTGTCATAGAAATTTCTTGAATTCAGTGATATTTATCAAGTTTTCGGTTCCTGGTTTGCAAAACTGCATTCCCTCTTACATGGGACCATTTCACAGCTGGTTATTTCTTTTCTGTGTAAAGAGCATTCAATGTGATACAGACACACATGCCTGCTTTGGTTTGATGTTCAGCATTTGTTTCCACAATTTAAGAAGTTATTATTTGTACCAGTGGACTTTTTCTCATGGATTTTCTTCTAGGGATTTTAGAATTTCCAAAGTTCCACTCCAATAGTTGGTCTATTTCGGTTGGGCATAGTGTGAGTTAGTTTGCCACTGTTGGCATATGAGCACTCAGCCTCTCCAGCAGTGTTTAATGAAAGTCTTAACCCTTCATGACTGAAAACCAGTAGATCATAAATGTATGGATTTATGTTTTGGCTATTTTTTGCTCCTCGTCATTCTATGGCAATGCCTTACTTTTAAAATTGTTAGGCTTTTATAGTTTGAAATTGGAAAACATGATACCCTATAGTTCTCCTTGGCATTTAAAGATTACTTTAGACTTTAAGGGTGTTTTGTGTTTTCATAAGAACTACAGTGTTTTTGGTTCTGTAATACAAAGAAAATTGCTAATTAAGTTTTGCTACTAGTTGCATAAATGTAACTAATGGATTACATTAGTATTTGTTATAACGGTGTTCAAATATTTTTAGGTCTTTCTAAGCATGATGATACCTGTGTATTTTTATATTTTTTCATCAAGGTCTTAATATTTTACTACATAAGTCTGCCAATTCCATTGTCAGCTTTATTCCTAAGGATTTAAAACATTTTGTAATGGCTGTAAGTGAAATTATCTTCTTTTCTTTTTGAGACATTTCATTTTATTACTATATAAAAGCACAAATTATTTTTTAACTTTGATTTTAATCCTACTACCTAACTGAATACATTTCCTATTTCTAAGAAGTATTGGAGTTTTAGCGTTTATTTCTATATTAGATTTTTGGATAAACAGATAATTTTAATTTTTAAGTTTTACATCCATGCTCCTTTATTTCTTTTGCTACCTTAATGCTCTGGCTAGGACTTTAGCATTATTTTGAATAGAAGCAGTGGTAGAATTTTTTCCTTTTTCTTATTATAAAGAAAGGCTTTCAACATTCAGTCATTAAGTATCGGACTAATTGTGAGACATTCTCATATGAAACTATTTTATTAAAGAACAATACTTCTACTAATTTGTTGTGTATTTTATTGTAAAATGTTATATATAATGTGATATATATATATATATATATA
>PVKA01016893.1:0-34194 GCA_004027165.1 Ctenomys sociabilis | reverse complement strand
ACCACCACACCCAATCTCAGTCACCTTCGCAGCATGCCCCAGAGGTGGTGCCTGCACAGCTCACTGGGGTTTGGATCCCGGACCCCTGCATCTGATTAAACAGGCTCTGTAGTCTGCTGAACTATTTGGCTGGCCCTTGGTAGGTATTGCTAAATTTCGTAAATGCTTTTCACTGCTATCAAAATGGTGATGGAATTTCTATCCTTCATTCTCTTAAGATGTATTTATGCTTCATTATTTGATTTGTCCATAGTGAAATATCCTTGAATCCAAAGAATCAGTCTAATTTAGTCATAGTGTATGATTATTTTTATGCTGTTAGATTTTATATACAGTTATTTAATTGAGTTTTCAATCGAGACATTTTCCTTTAGTTTTTTTTTTTTTTCCTGTTGTTGTCTGCCTTTTATTTTAGATAGGTGATTGCTAATTACACTTTTTATTGGCATGTTTTATTACTGATGTCCAGGTATCTTGCTATGAGTTAATTATTCTGTAAAAAGAATGGAACACTTTGAACTACATTAAGGAAATCTTTCAATGTTAAAATAGCAAATCACTTTCATTCCTCTAATTGAGTTCTAGTTTCTCACGGTTTATATTGCAATGTCTTATGTCATGCATTAGTGTAATTAAGTCTATAGTGTCATATGAAATTCCCATGGAAATGAGGTTGTTAAGTTTAGAGGAAAAGGAGTGCAGGCCCATTTCAAAGCACTGGTTTCTTGACTTACTCAGGATTTCTGATGGCAGTTCAATAAGTGACTTGTCAATGTTTCTCTACTTTCATTCAGTTTCTCAGAAAAAAAGAAAATCTGAATTTTAAAAAAGTATCAACTTATTTTATTAAAATACTGATGTCTTCCTAGACAGCTTCATATCTTTGTTTTATTGAAAGTTTCAAAAATATATTTTTCCTTAACCATTATAATTTAAAATCTCAGTTTAATCAGCTCCATTTCATAAAGCTTGCATGTGATTAAATGCATTTTGTCAGCACCTGGCTACTTTTTAAAATGTATTTAAACTTCTCACTCTGACAGCTGTTCACTTTGCACTCTGAGTTTTAAGCAATACCCTAGAGTCAAGATGACATCAGTCAAGCTATATTTGAACAGAAGAGAAGGTTTGCCATGTTAGAATTTCTAGAATGCATCATTTAACTTCAGATGATGCATGAAGTATGATTCTAAAAAACAATTCATTTGTAACACACATGGAAGTGTTTCATTATTATACAAAAGCAATCATAGACATGTAATTTAGTTTCTGAATTTTAGTTTAAGCACACAATAATTAAATTACTAAACAATACAACTGTGTTTTTTTGCTCTGTATCAGCTTATAAAACAATAGAGTTTCTTACCCTCTCTTTCTTCTTTATTTTTTCTATTTACTTCTTTCTTTAAGTGACTGGCACCACATTGAAAATTATATCATTGCTCAAGGAAGACCTGAATACACAAAGCATACTGATTGATGTACATTAAGCTAATAATACTGGGGAAAAATTGTCTAGAATATGGTAACAGCAGTGTTATAATATAAGATCTGACAAATGATTAGATTAACATTTTTAAAAATACCAGATTCCTTTTTAAATTAAGGCTTCTCGGTACAGTTTTGATATACGTACTTACCAAACTCACCATATTTAAAATTTATTTATTCATTTATTTTGTACAGGGTCTCACTACACAGCTTCTGTCTCAGCTTCCCTAGCGCAGGGACCCCAAGCATGCACCACACCCCAGTTTTGGTGGCTGGCATAGCAGAACAGCATGCAGTAGTGGGGACTGAACTCAGGTCCTTGTTCTCAGCCGGGCACTGTGATGTTTATACATATATGTCTTATTCATTTCACTTGAGAGTGTTGTCTCATGGTCCATGTAAGATTGTTGTTTTGTTTGTATTTGTGATATAAGATTTATACTAATGAAATTAATGAGATCTAAATAGAGATGAGGTAATCAATCATTGTATATCCAACAATTTAATTGACATTTTGCTTACTCATAATGAGATAGAAATTTACTCACTTGAAAATAAAATTAGAAAACAAACTAATAAGTGTTAGAATAAAGTAATATAAAATTAGAACTCTTGTGAATGTGAATGTTCTTGTTAATTTGTCAGACACATTGAAGACAAAATGATGTTTTGATATATATATATCTAGTTTCATTTCCATATTCATTAAATGAAATAAAAATATTATGAAATATCTACATCAGAATTTATCCGCTTGTCACAATCAGATGTCTGCTGCAGATACAAAAACTCAACAAAAGCAACAAAAACTGTCATATGAAAAGTAACTGGCTGCATATAGAAAAAAATTTTTTTTGCGGTACTGGCGATTGAACTTGGGATCTTGTGCTTGCCAGGCAAGCACTTATTCTAATGAGGTGTCTCCTGGCACTGTGTATAGAAATTAAAAAATAAGGGTTGTATCAATCATATTAAAATATTTTTTAACTTTTATTATTTATATATCCTCATTTAAACATGAAAATTAAAAATCAATAAAAGGTTTAAGTTTGAAAGCATTGCACTTTCCTCAATCACTTTTTTGAAATTATTATTTTTATTACATGTTATTCATTTTAACTCAATTCATCTCATTCAAAAATCTTTTGTAATTTCAAGTTTATTTCCTGCCACCTAAAATATGTACAATATTTGAAAACATCTTCAGAAATATACTCCATTATTTGAGGGGCCTGGGGAGATGGCTTAGTAGAATAATTACTTCCCTGGCAAGTTCAAGGGCTTGCGTTCAATCCCTGTTTCTAAAAAAAAAAATATATATATATATATATGTATGTACTCAAATATATATATACTCTAATATACATACATATATATATATATATATATATATTCTATTATTTGATATTTGCTAGCATGACTTTAATCTACTTTAAAGTCATCCAAATAAAGTACAGAAATCCCAGATCAGGACCTGGATTAAGATTTTAAAATATGTCAACATGAATAGCTCTTACCATGTTATTCTTTTCAATAAGAAACTAGTAATTTATATCTGCAACTTTTTATAAATAAGATCACAAATAGAGAAATACAAATTTCTTCTTGATAATATCTAGTAAAGAACAACAACAACAATAAAAACTGAGAAAAAGCTCCTGGAAAATTTCCTGCCTGCAAAACTATTCATGTTCTACTAAATAGTTGACTCCATAGATTGGCATATTTGAGTGAACCATAGTGCTTGGGCCTCTGTTCCAAAATTCTTATTCACAAGATGCATTGACTGCAGCTCTGCAGGGCTACTCTGTGAATGTATCCTCATCTCGGCTTTCCTTGTATTCTGTTAGAAGAACACAATCTCAGAGCGCTGCATTTGGATGGAGCCACATGACTCCTCATCAATGGGATGTACAAAAATTTTTGTTTTAAACCTTAAATTTATAGAGTGAATGGAGGCAAAAGCTTGCCATTTAACTCTCTAGTTAATTCTAGGAAGATAACTAAAATGTACTCACTAATACAAGCTGAACAGAAAGCAATCTTTCCTGGCACTATCAAAATAGTGGGTTTCTAGAAGGATTTCAAACATTCTAAGAAGTGGCAGAAAAGTCAGATAAGATGTTTGAATATATCCCTATAATTACTGGTCAAATTATGATGTGACGAAGATAATCTTATTTTATGTTTAATTAAATGTAGGGAACATCACATCAGTGACAAATTCTTTAATTTCTGTGGTCATTGGCCCTTTTGCCCGTGTTTCTCTCCTCCTTTGGGCATAGCTGGCATTTCCTATCTTCTAACTTAAAAAAAAAAGTCATATTTATTTTTTCGTCATGTTTTCACATTCTTATATTTATTTCTTTTGTTTTAAACCTATGCAAAAATAATTTACAAAAAAGATAATCCTCTCTACTTTGAAATAATACCTTTATTTCCACAGTTATATTATCTATTATTGTCTATTGATATTAAATTAACAAAACATCTATTATTTAATGTGCATTGATACCAGATTAACAAGCATAAACTAATTTTCAATTTTTAAATCAATTGGTTTTTATATTGAATTACCAATTTAATTACAAGTGTGTTTAATTATTAGATCATTAGTTGTCTTCAGCAGAGTAAATAAAAAATAATGAATAGTAGAATCAGTAGGAATCATTCTTTCCATATTCATCTCAGAAAAACTAACTCAAATCTAAGCTCTCCAAATCTATGACAATTCCCCATTCAATCAAAACTCATTTGGAAAGACCAGCTCCACAGCGACTGAACAAAATGTCATGATATTGAAAAGCAGAAATTAATTTGATGTGTTAATTTATAATGAGATGTCACCACCAAAGCATATGTAAATTATTGTCCAGTGGGAGGGCTATCAAACAACTTTTTTGTGTTCTCTGATCATGGATGTAAATGTTTGTTCAGTAATTCATAATGCAAGGCCAAGAGATCTTGGAAACGAGATGATGGACAAATCACTCATTATGGAGAGAGAGTTATAACAAAACTTTGTTCTTGTCATTCATCAAATAGATTAATGTTTGTTTACCTACCTTTACAAATATCTACTGCCTTATCAAATTTAAGTATAATCATTTTTTGTGAAATTGTCTTTTTTCATGCTCACTTTTTCTCAATGAAAAAAAATCATGAAGTGTAATGTTTCAGACCTAAGCAGTTCTGATTGCTATTTACCTCTGGGAAGTCTTGGTGCTGAATCTTAGTACTTACATTTCACTACTTGACTGGAAAGGTTGAATATACTCCATTCAATGAAATTAAGTGTGTTCGATTGAAGTGCAAATTTAAAATGTAACTCTCTCCTTTATTTTTAAATTTCTGATTACGTGGGGGTAATATATACTCCATCAAAATCATCTTAGATATAAGTCCTTAGAATAAATATATGCCTGTATAACAAATAATTTGCCACAAGTGAGACATAAAAATTTACTTAACTTTTTTTAGAAACATGGTAATATTGTTACACTTGATCTTTGCAGTTCTTATTGTGTGAAGCACTTCTATCTTAATACTTACATAAGCAACAAAGTATTAGATTTCTTATTTGTGGTAGATAACAGCTCTGACATAAGGCAATGATTTTAACAGTTTCTTGAGTTGTAATCTAAAAATTGGATATAGCATTTTTAGCTCCACTTCATGTCATGGTTTCAGGACTCACCTACATGCTACATGGCTTATATTCTAGCATCAGAATCCTAAAATTTTACTCTCAGATGATAACATTCTATCCTCACCTCAGCACAGGTTGCACAAGGTTCATGGAGTTTTATTATGTATGAGCAGGCAAGCAATCGCTTTATTCGTCTTTATCTACAAATACATTTCTCTATGTCTCAGATGTTTTTCATCCCCTCCGTAAACTCAATCCTTAATGAGATAGATTTGAGAAAGAGAGAGAAATAGAGAGCAGGAAGAGGGGCGTGATTTAGTGATTTCCAATATAAATCTGTATCCAAAGCCTATGAAGCCACTATATCAAAAATTTAACTGTCCCTCTCTTGTGATTGCAAGTTGTTTATATCACAATGACAAAATAGCCAAATATGAGTGGATAAAGGAAACATTCTATATACTCAAGATGAAATACAATTGGGGCTTTTAAAAGGTCTCAGTTTTTGTAGTTTGAGACAACAGAAATGAACCTGGAAGGTATTATACTAAGTGAAATACATCAGGGAGAGAGAAACATGTGTAACTTGCTATGTTTTAAATGTGAAGTATCCCCCTGATACTTCTATGGAGGGTTGAACCCCAGTGCAGCAGTGTGCAAAGGAGAGGCCCCCAGATGTGACTGACACATGAGGGTTCTGTCCTGAGCAGTAATGAGCTCACATCTGAGTGGTTGTTAGGAGGTCAGACCCAGTGGAAGAGAGGGGTTAGCTGGGGATCCACCTTCCATCGGTGTACTATTTCCTGGGCCTTTTCCTTTGCCCTGGTCATCTCATTCTCTGCATGTCATGACTATCATGAGAGAAGCAGCTTTCCTCTGCCCTGCTCTTCTGCCGATAGTGCCTCTGCCTCACTGAAGGACTAAAGATGACCTAGTCCCCTGACCTTAGACTGAAACCTGTGAAAAGGTGAGTGAAATGCACTTTGCCTCCTTTAAGTCGTTCACTGCATAGGTGCTGTCACAAGCTAGAAAGCAACCACTCCACATGACCTTCTTTCTTCTTATGGAACATCCACACAATATCCCTGCTAGAAGCAGAATATCACAGTGGTTACTGAGAGCTGAAAGGTATGAAGAATACATAACACTGATGAAAGCATAGAACTGTTTTACCAGTGAAGTAAATCCATAGTAAGACATAGGGGCCTTCCCATGTAATGTGAGATTAGTGAGGTATATATTTTATCATCTCCATTTTAATAAAGAAGATATCAAGATAATGAGTATTTAAGCAATGTGCTCAAAATAGTAAGCTTACAGCCTATTTAAGTTTAGTTCCTCCTACATGGGTAGGGGAAACTCAGTTTTCCAAATTTACCAATTACATTATACTCTCTGCATTTACTTTGAGTACTTGTTATGTATATTTTTATCTTATTTTAAGTATTTATTTATTTTTTATGTATTTGGTTGTTGCAGGATGTCACTATACAGCTGGGACTTTTGGTGATCCTCCTTTCAGTCTCCCCAGTACTGGATTACTGGCATGCACTCCTATGTCTGAACTCTGGGGCCAGCTCAGCCTACCCTGGGGGCAGGACTGGAGCAGCATGGGGTGCCAGGGATCAAACTGTCATCCTTGTGCTTACCTAAGCTCGCTTAAGCAGGCATTTTAGTCAGCTAAGCTATATCTCTGGTCCTTATAATTGTATTTTACAAAAGAAAGGTTAAATTATGATTTTTTGTAATCCTTATTATTTCCCATAAGAGATGAGAAATGTGTTTATAGGGTATATTTGCCTGAATATTTCATGCCACATAGCTATCTCTATTTTAAAATTAATTTTGTAAAAATGTTGTTGTTAGAAGATTAATTGATCTCATTTATGTTTATTTGATTTGCATCAATAAATTTCACTTTACAGTGTATTTTACAATATTATACATGCCATTTTAAGTACAATGGCTGAAATAATTGAACATTAATTTTAAATTTAAGAGCAAATCATACAACAGAACCTGCCAAAAGACAACATTTTAATACATTATGCAAAATAGATTTTTCTCCTTTTAATAAAATAAACTATTAATGAGAACATTTCCTATATTGTAAAACAATTTTACTCCATTTTCCTGCTATATTTACTGTTGCAGTGACTATTACATGTTAAAAAAATAAGAGATTCACAAGACAAAAACACTGACCATAAATTCTTATCCATAGAAAAGATGCATTAATGTGCTCTTTAAATTCTGCCTCAACATTTTATGCATCAGGATAAAGCCATTTTCTATCAACCAACCAAAACAAAGAAAAAAGCTTAATATTGTTTTTTCCCTTTTGAAGGATTTTTTTTATTAGCTCATTGTATGCCAGAGTTGAGGATAAAATGCTTTTAAGGAATTTGCTAGCTCATTAAACATAGACTATTCATGTAAACCAGAGCCAGAAAGATTTAAATATAAATCCTTTTAGATATAAGTATATTATACATGTAGAAATTGCTTTGTTATATGTATACATCTTCTGTTTTTATTAAAAAAATATGAAATACTATTTTAATTTAAAAACATGGGACAATTACTATTCCAATATATAAAGGCTTGAACAAAGATCTTTAAAAACAAATAATAAATCAGAATTCTGAAATGATTTGAATGCATCTAATGCATCAAAGGCATCCTTTTAGCGAACTAAAATTTCATACTGTCTACAAAATTCAGACTACTTTGTTTTTCATTATAGAAATGCACATGATTCACTGCATATATGCTGGGTGGTTCTTCCAAAGACTATCAGTAATATTTTGCATAGTTTTGGGTTATCAGTGCATCGGGTAACTTATTAGTGAAATATTAGTATAAAATAATTACATTGCTGAGCCCAAGAAATTAAGAAATATCATCCAAATCCACAGAGTGTTATTACAGAGACATTTCCTAAGGCGCACATGTTACCATTCGCCACCAATTTTAATAATGTAATGAGTGCAACTGTATCAAGGTGTTCACTGAAATATTTAGTGCAATATGCACATCTATATTGTTATTGTTTATTAGTTACTATGGTGAGCAGAATGCTGGATGACCACTACTGACGAGTATGCTTATGCAAACATTCCATCTTCAGTGGGCATGGCATTTTCACTTTTACTGAACCAAGAATCTGTGACAGAACTTATGCAATATCACTCCTGTAATAATTTTGCACCATAAGCAAAGAACATGAGATGGTGTAGACACAATGAAGATCCCTATTCATCCTCCTTAATCAAAACTTTTATCTGACCTAATTAAGCAAGACTTACCATTTTATATATATATATATATATATATATATATATATATATGATGTTATGGATTGTATTCCTCTGTGTAAGATCAAAAAGCAAGAAATTCTACTAACATCATTGTGTTAGTGATGGGAATGCAGCTGGGATCAATGTCCAAGGATATAATTTCCAACATTATTAGGCCTTGAGCTAAACACATACATGAGCAATTTGTGTACTTCACATTATAGAATAGTGAAAGTCAGCAATATAAAACTAACACAAGTAAGCCCCTCACTTATGAATATTTTATATCCTGGGAGAATTGTTCCTAAATAAGATTCATTCATAAACTACCACACAGAACTTTCACAGTACACTTGTGAAAGTTCACAACTCCAAACTTCTTAAATCCAGGAGTTACCAAATGTGGTTTTTGACCTATAAAGTAGAAAAGATTGTATGCTGAGAATTGAAGAGAAAATAAGGTCAATGGGCATAGTTTATTAACAGAAATTTTATGTTCTAGTCTGGGAAATAAGGTAATGTTATTGAATAAGTGGATTTGAAATAAAATTAATTAAATGAAGCCTATGACAAATGCTATAAAAGTCATACAAAATTGTCTCATGTATCGCTGCAAAAAAAGATCACTTGAGGTGAATCTAGCAAGGTATGATTTTTCCTAAGCAATGATAGAGAAGTGATGTATTAAAGGCCTGCATTAGGAAAAGGAACATTATTTCAGAAGGTTATGATATGCTAACAGAACAGAGGGTAGAAACCATTTATAAATGTCAAACAAAGTCTTATATGATTAGCATAAATAACCCAGGCATAGATAGTTTTGGAAACAGCCAGGTCACATTGTTCCCTTAAATGGAAGGTGAATAAGATAATCTTAATATACAGTTGAAGAAGGATGAGAGTTAACATGTTCACACATGATTATCTTATTTCAGGGGAAGATCTGCTTCTTGACTCTGAAGGCTAAGTTTTGAGTTTTCTCTCTTTGATTTATAATTACAGATATTCTCATTTGTTGAGGTCATACTTCAAATGTATATTGATCAAAAGACTACATGGTATTTCTCCTCCCATCAGATTCCTTACCCATCACTTTGACCTCTAAATATATAATCAGGTATAATTTTTTGTGTTTTAATGTGAAATAACTTCAGAGGGGCTATGTTTCTTAAACCTAAAATCTAGTGTGTTATAGCATTTGTTTCATGTTATGTTTTCCTGTTTTATCCACTGTTGTAGAATGATAGATTTCAGTATAAATTTTAGTCATTATTGCTGTGCCTACTCAACAGCGCATGTCTGTACTTAGAAGTCAAAATTTATTTCCAGTTATTTTTTTCTTTTCATGTAAAATATGCAAAGAAAAATGCCCTGAGTTATGTTTATTATTTAATTTGTCTACAGCTTTATGTGGGAAATATTTATTTTATTTATTTATTGTTTATTTATTTGTTTTTATATATTTGGTACAGGGTCATGCAGCTCAAACTGGTAGTGATCCTACTGTTTTCAGCTTTCCCAGAACTGGGTTAACAGGTGCGCACCACCACACCTGGATTCCTTGGGTGGCTCAGCGTGCCCAGGGGCCAGACCAGTGTGCCATGTGGTACTTACTGTCTGACCTAGTCCTTGCACTTCCTAAGCAGGCACTTAGTCAGCTGAGCTGTCTCACCGGCTGGACTCCTCTGAATAAAAGGGGATTAAATCAACAGGCTGTCTTCTCATTCAATCTTTATTTAGTATATAGTGTAGCCTGCTTTTCCTATCATTTTACCTTACAACTATACTAGGAATACATTTAAATTTTCCCTTTCCTCCTTTACTCTCACAATTTTCTATGTAACAATCATTGTGCTTTATAGAAACAAAAAATGATATGAGAAGAGATTGCCTCTGGCTTGCTGAGGTGCTTTTTCCAATATATGTATAAACCTCACCTAAATGTTAGTTTATGTCATTAGATGTTGACATATTTTGGGCAAAGAACTAGCCATCTCTATTCTGTGAGGTGTCTGTTTAAATCCTTAAGTTTTTGATTTTCTTTTCCTTTTCCACTATTTTACTGAATCATAAAAATTTGTAATACCTAATGCTTCCCATTCTTCTGTCAAAGAAACATTGTATGAGTAACGTCTGATTAATAGGTTGTCCATTCATCATCTGCTGACCAGATGTTATGAAACTTGGAAAATTTGTACTATAGCATTGCTCATCTTTGATTTATTTGACCCAATAAAGTTTTACTTGTATCAGGCTAGAAATATATTGTCATATATATATATATATATATATATATATATATATATATATATATATATATATATATATATATTTACAAATGTTTTAGTGTTAGCTACTCTAATTGGGTTAATTACATATGCTAAACTGAACTTTGTGCATAGCGTAGAGTATGGAGTTAAACTTTTCCCCAAATGAACTTGCCATACCTGTCAGGTGTAAAAAAAATATTTGCATGAGATAATAAGGATAAAGGTTTTGGATTTTCTCTTTTGTTCCATTACATCTCTGTAATTGTTCATGGTACTAATTCATTGTACTAATTGTTATAATTCATAATTAATCTTATCAGAAGGATGTCTGATAACTTTCTAATGATTTTCAAATTTACAGTGGATATTATATGACACTTTAAGCTACATACAAATATAAGTAAAGTAGACACAATAGCAAATGCCTGCAGCAACAGTTGTTCAGAAGGCTGATGCAGGAGATTCTCTTGAGCTCAGGAGTTGAGTGACACTTTGAGCAATACAGAGTGATGTTTCTAACAAAATACAGAAACACACAAAAGAGGGAGGTTCAATATAGTTTTATCGACTAAATTGCATTTTTCCAGAAAAGTACCCATTTTGACTAATCGTTACACAAATACAAATATACTACAAGTCGCACTAAATATCACCAAATTATGTTTTAATTTTTGTAATAATTACACACTGCTTACATTGTTTATAAGCGAGTCCTGTCTCATATATATGTATATGAGACTAATATAACTATAATTACTTGATTAATAATTCTAATGACTTGTCTTTCAATTTTTTATTTATTAATTTTATTGAGAAACAAATGGGAATGAGAAGGTTTCAAAACCAATCAATAGGACAGTTTCAACAATTACAATACTACATATTGCTATGTACTTAGTGATTATTCATAGTACAAGATGCAGACATGATAGATGGCCTCAACTTCAATCTGTTGGAAGTAAGTGTTTAAAATAACTTCTAGAATTGCAACAATAACTGAAGAATGTATTATTTTATATGGTAGCTAGAATATTATAGAATATATTCTTATTTATTTTCTAAATTATGGTGAAGCTGTCAGTATTTTTCCTATGTGTTGGTGATATACACTTCTTTAAGTTGAAATGTTTCCTGAATAATATTACGTTATTTATGTGTATGAAGATCTTTATTTACTCCAGAAGAATATACATAAGTATGAAGATCTTTATTTACTCCAGAAGAATATACATAACATGCAGTAATATAGCTTTCCAATTAATCTATATTGTTGTTCAAGTAAATCTTAACTTACATACTCTTTTTGTTTTATTTCTTGTACTTTTCTCTCATTCTACAAAACAGTTAATTAAATATATTCTTCATTTCAGTTTAATTTGGCTAGGAAGACACCAATATGCAGTTTTAATGTTAGAAAAACTAAAATGCACCATATAGTGAAATCCAATTTTTCAACTTTCTTATATGACTAGTCATTCTGAAGAATAACTTCTGTAAAAAAAAAAAAAGAAAGAAAATGCTTTCATATATTTACTTATGCTTGTACACTGAAAAAAGTAAAGAGATTTCAATTTATTATAGTATTGCATATTTAAGATATCAAATTTTTGGCCATAACTCAGACATTAAGTAGGATTCCTAACTTTCAATGAGGTCATCCATGAAGATCAAAAATTTAAATTATTGCCACATCAAAAAGTTCTAGACTATTCACTGTTTTCAAATATAATTCTTTGGTAAAGTCAACAGGTTATCGAATTAAGTCATGCGTGGAATAAGCAGCTAAAAATACGTGTGTATTGGTCAGTTTGTATAGATAACTTACTCATCTTAAAGTA
This sequence comes from Ctenomys sociabilis, assembly GCA_004027165.1. NCBI lineage: Eukaryota > Metazoa > Chordata > Mammalia > Rodentia > Ctenomyidae > Ctenomys > Ctenomys sociabilis. Next base: position 21,647 of record PVKA01016893.1, on the reverse strand, counting down.
GCAGTTTTAATTAATTGGCTTATCGCTTCACAGATTTTGAGTTCATACCCCACTGGTTTCAATCCACAAGCACCATGTTGGAAGGACATGGAAGAGCAAAGACACTTAGGACACAGAAGTGTGGAAGCAAAGCTGGGCAACAGGAACAGAAAGGAAGTGGTGGGTGTTCAGACATAGGTCCCTTGCTCACACTTCATGACCTATCCAGAGCTCTCCTGGGAAGCTCCCAAGGCAATCAAGTAGATAGCAGTAAGCTCTGCCACTGCATTCTGTGCCATGCCAACCTAACACCCCAAACATCCCTTTAAAGCATATTTGAAGTCCAAACAAAGATAACTGTATCCTTGCATAACAGCAAGCATCAAAAAACAGTAGCCATGTCTCTCCACTATCCCGTGGGCCTCAACAAGGACCTCAAGGTGACTAAGAATGTGAAGAACAGCTGCTATCATTGATGTCTCACCAACTATCCCAAATTTGCATGGGACATGATCCAGGAGGTGTGCGGCTTCATCCACTGCGAGCGACGCACCATGCATCTGCTCAGGGTCTCCAAGGACAAGCGCACCTGCCAAAAAATGAAAGAAAGAAGGAAAGAGAGAGAGAGAGAGAGAGGAAAAAAGAAAATGAAAGGAAAAGGAAAGGAAAGGAAAGGAAAGGAAAGGAAAGGAAAGGAAAAGAAAAGAAAAGGAAAATGAAAGGAAAGGAAAAGAAAAGAAAAGAAAAGAGTGGGGATGCACATCCATGCCAAGAGGAAGCATGAGGAGCTGAGCAACATGCTGGCTGCCATGCAGCTGCCAAGAGGGACTGAGCCCCTCTGGAACAAAGATTTGCAGAAAGTTAAAAATAAAAGATAATTGCAGGTTTAAATTCTGTCTAACTGTATACAACTATACTCTGGAAAACTGAAAACACAATACAATATCCCCAGGCTCAATAATCCCAGCATTGTTCAAAGGTTGGAGTCAAAATTGACTCTGAGACTCAAGAAAGAAAAAAAAATACTTGTGAATTCCTGTGAAACTGAAAAAGCAGGCTGCTTAATCTAGAAGTACAATTGCCCACGACATCCACATGGACTCTTTTTAGGCACATGTTGCGCAGTTAAGAGAGCTCCGATTTTCATTTCAGAAGGCCAGGGAAGCAGGCAGTGTGCCCCTGGGAGGGCTGTGTATGAAGCTGTGAGGGTAAAGCCAAAGGTGCAGTGGTGACCTGGGAGTGTGGAAGGCCAGGAGAATGGATCAGGACAAAGTCTGCTGCCATTTGGAGAAGCAGCCAGGCTTTTCTCTCTCGTGTCCATAGAGGTTACGTGCCTGGATCACTGGATACTCTGAATCTCGTTTTGAGGAGCAAATTTTCTGTGCTGCGGCCATTCTGCCTCCTTGTGCTCTGAGGCTTTCTTCTCCAAACATCTTCCACTTTTACAATTCTGAAGTTGCAGACTTGATGCTTCTTGTGGCTCTCTTAGGACATCTTGTGTTCTGATTCCCATAGCAGTCAAGCTCTCTTCAGCTTTATTTTTGCAGCTCTATCCTTTTGTAGATGAAGCTTTATGGGTGTTTCATCTGTGGCCCAGCTCATAACATTTTACGACATTCTGCTGTGTTCTTTGCTTTTGATTCTTAACATAAGTCTTGCTGAAAGCTCTCAACAGCCGTCCTACTGCATGCTCAACTAGTGATTGCCCTGGGCCTGGAATATAGCTCAGCAGAACAAGCATTGCCTGGCAAATGCAAGGTCCTCAGGTCAATTCCTGATACAATATATATTGCCTTAAAATTTTTTTGACTGAGTAATTAATCTGGCATCTTTAATCTCCATCTCAAGTAAAGTCTCTGAACATGAACAAAATGCAGACGATGGCTCTTCTGCCAAGCCATAATATACATTGTATAGAGGCCAGCATCCAGTGATTTTTTTTTTCTTCTAAGCAGAAACCTTTCAAGGCTAGACTGTACTGGGAGGATTTCTATTGTTTTCCTGAGTTCTGACCTGAGTTTCCAACACTGATCAAAGTAAGTTACTGTACCTCTGCTTTTTCAGGTAACATCTTTTGTCCTCCACAAGCCATTCGCAAAGGCTCTTGAAACACATGGTCAGGTATAGACACAGTAACAATGCTACTCCTAGTACCAAATGCTGTCTTAATTAATTTTCTCTTTTTACTCATATATCCAGCACCCAAAATTGAAGGGGAAAAGGTTTATTCGGCATTAAATTTGGCATTTAAGCCCATGTTCAGCTGTATCTAAAGCAGACTAGCATAGCAAAGGAGAAACAGTTCCTGGATAGTAAAGCAACAAAGGATAAGCATGAAACTTTCCATTCCCTATATGTTATCTAGGCTGCTGAGGGCAGCAGGCATTCACGCCTTAAATCTGGTCCCCTGATTCTAGCATTGCACCATGAATCAGTTCCAGCATCAAGCCCTCTAGATCCTGCTCCTCTAAAAAGCCCCACCAATCTATCATCCAATGAGCTGGTCACAAGCCATAACAGCTTCCCAGACCTTTCTTTGAATGCTTAAAGGTGATCCAGTGGGCTCAAATCCCAAGCATTCTGAATGGTGCTAAGAAAAACAACCACTGTGGAATACATCAAGATCAGCTTTACCACGAGCAGCAGCCTAGTCACTTAGACCATAACAACAAGAACCTCACAGTGCCCAGATGGCTGAGAACAATGAGAGAAATCTCAGAGAATTCTGAAAATACCTCTTGTGCAGTAATAAATTAGGGGTGCTCACCTCTATTAAATGTTTATTCTCTCAACCCTTCAGGTTGGGAATGGGGTGCTTGCTGATTTCTGAGCAAGCTATGTATTTTCTATTGTGCTTTGGTGACATATTTATAGTAATCACATGAACAATCACACTTCATTTTACCTCCAATTTAAATATTTTTTCTTTGAATCAAATTGAAGCCTTTCAAGTACTTCTGCTCTCCTTTTTATCTAAACTATCTTATAATCTTGACTGAGAACCAATAGAACTCTTGTCATGGCTGGATGTTTAAATTGCCTTGAAAATTCTTCACCAGATAAATTAATCCATCATTTGAAAATTAAACCTGCCCCTAGCTCTTGAGACACGGACAAAATACATACTTTTCATCAGGGCATAACGAGCATTGTCTCTAATCCTGTTACCAATGTGTCCCTCATTTGCAGGTGGAGCCTCACGCATGTAGTCTCTGCTTTCATATTTCTACAGTGACACCTGCCTTCTGAGCTCCAACTATGACTTACAAGGTTCACTGGATTTTTCCAGCTCACATCATCATACTTTTCCAAACATTTCCTGTGAATAAATTCCAAAGATCTGTGAACTACCTTGTAAGGTATCATTGCATAGTCCATTTTCTGTATTAATCAGAAGCTTTGCTATTGCTATTGCTGGGAAAATATATTTCCCTCATGACTCATAAAAAGGTTTATTTGCTTCTTAGTTTCAGAAGACTGAGCTCATGACTGGCTCTCTCCCAAGCAGAAACATCATGAGTGAGGTGTGTACAGAGCAAAGCTACTTAATTTATTGTGCCTGGAGAGCAAGGTGTAGATTGTTGAAAGAGAAAAAAGGAGCAAGGACCAGGTATAGATGCAAGGCCATGTCCCTATGTCCCACTGAGGATTATAAAATGTGTACTATATGAACTATTGTGTGGATCCAAAATCAATCAGTTGAAAATATTTTCAACCATCATAAAAATGTTTCAGCAGTCTCAGGGAGGAAAGCATCCACAAGAGAGAGACTGAAGGCTGTAGAAACAAAGAAGCTTTGGACATGAGACTGACATGCTGACTTTTGGTTATGCGTTGTTGGTGTCCTTTGGACTTTACCTCCAAGTTATATACTCTTCAGGTTTCTCTTATAACCATATTACCATTTAAACTCCTGTTCAGGAATTTTACCAATATGTCACATAATTGCCTCAAGATTTACATTTCCCAGACACTGTTGCCCATCTGCCTGTCATGGGGTATTATGATTTAAAATTAACTCCATTCTTCAACTTGTTTTGACTGTTTGTATCTATTTTATAACCGTGTTTTGCTTTAAGTGGGTTTATGGTTAGCTAATTTGACAGCATGAGTTTATCTATAGTTTAAGTGAATTTATGTGTCCCTCCCTTAAGAAATGGTTAAAAAGATATGAATTTTCATGGACCCTGTCATTAGGAGTAAGAGGGCTGGGAGATAGCTTAGCAGCTTAAGTGTCTTTCTGAGCAAGTGCAAGGTCCTGAGTTTAATCTATGGTACAGCAAAAACAAAAAAAGTAAGAGTCTAAGAAAAAAGAATACACATTTGACAGAAATTTTTAAGCTAATTTTAAATTGTAAGAAATCATCTATAAAAAGTTAGTAAACGGGTCAGAAAAAACACATTTCTCAAATTCTAGTATTCATTAATCTTCTGTGATATTTCTTAATAGTTGAAAGCAATAATTCATAATTCACTTATATGTATGGTCCTCTAGGTTTGAAATACTCTTTAAGCATGAAGTGTAAAATCACAAAAGTTTTTTGAGTAGATGATTTAAAGAAACTCTTTTAAAAATAATATGACTTGACTTTCTTATTTATAAAGTTGTTCTGTTACATTTAAGCCTGTGATAATGCATAGATTGAATGGTACATCAACTTGTTCATATCATAAAGGACAGGAAGCAAAGACAGAAAATGAGGAAATAAAGTTGTGCAATCTACTTCAAGGGTTTTACACAAATGCTCATTCATCCTCTGAAAAGGGCCAATTTGTCACATTTCTGGTGTCTCCCAGTGACATCACTGGCTGATAAACAAGCTTTAACTCATGGGTCTCTATTACCCATTCATCCCATCTATAGGATTCATATGAGTCAACAACAGATCTCTTTAAATTATAAAGTATTTGCCTAAATGTTAAATAATCAAATATTTGTTGGGGCTTAATCTTCACATTGAATGAATGTATAAATTTAAAGCTATAATATTTTAATAATAAGGCATGAACAATAAATATGAATCCCTCATTTAATTCTTACACTAATATTTTTAAAAATTCATTTGGCATTTAGTTTTCAATTGCATCTAATGTACTAACATTAATGATGGAACAAGTGCTTATGAGGTAAAGATATACTCATAAGTGAAATAAACCAGACACACATGTGCAAATATCATATAGTCTCCCTAGTGTAAGAAGTCAAAAGAAGAAACACAAATAGATATGTACAACAACAACTAAAAACAATTGAGTCATATAGTTAGGGCAAACTGAACACATATGCTACAGGGTACTAATCAGCTTTTCTTCTGGATGGTGAACAACCTAGGTTCACATATCAAAAACTGGAGAAATAGAAGGGCCACAAGTTCAGCGAACATTTTAGCCTTAACCTTTCAAGGTCAGTGAAGACTCGGGACATACAAGAACCTGTAATGTAACATCATGAAACTCAGTTGTGCCCCAAATTTTCTGATCAAGGAGATTATGGAGCCACAGAGGAATATTGATGATCTATAGTGTGCCTGGAGAGACTCACATGGAGAGGAAACTTTCTCTCAGGCTCTCACAGACAGCAAACTGTTCAAATATGGCCATGGCTCATTCGTGTGGCTGACACAGACAAAGGATCTACAGAGTGAAGTACAGGATTACAAGATAAACCCTGAGGAGATTTGACTGACCTCATAAGATACAAAACTACATCTTTTGTTATATAGGTCTTGCTTCATCTTGGTCTTAACCATCCAGCAGAAAAGTATAAAGATGAGGTAAAGAATACAAATCAAAGATTATTTCAATAAGAGAGAAACGGCTACATAATGAATTCTTCCCTGGAACTTCCATATGGAGAACAGACCTAATTATCCCTTTTATGCTTCTGACCTCATACCTAAAGCCCTACTTTGAATTATCTTAAGACCGTGATTTTATGGTGATATTTTTATCACAGAAGTACACATTAATACACTGGTCTATTTAATTTGGATGATTTCATCAACATGTTTAAGCAGTTAAATTACAATCATGAGCAAACTTCCATATTTCATTTGGGTGATGTTATTGGACTTCAGGCAGTATTTTCTTTTGCATAATTTGTAAGAGTCTGTGACATTTTGTGTATAGAAGTTTTCATTTTGAAAGAATGCTCTCCTTTTTGATGTCTTGGGATTTTGCCTGTTCAGTTTTATTTTATTTGTGTTTTTTGGCATAAAGCTTTTGTGATAAGAGCTTCAGGGCCCGGTAGATGCCTCAGTGGAATATACGCTTCCATGGCAAGCACAAGGGCTTGAGTTCAATCCCTGTTACTTCCAAAAACAAAAGAAAGGTTCAGCATCAGCATCCTTTTGAGATACAGTGGGAACTTCAGGATGGGTATCTCATGCCATGACTAACAGAATAGTGAACTGAAGGGAACATAGGACATTGACGATTCTATAGAATTTCTGATAAGCTCCAGATTACCTGTCACTATAGTTAAGGTTCTAATAATATGGTAAGTTAACAATGAACTTACTAATTTTCTTTTTTCATTGACTGGTCAATTCTTGTGTATCATATCATTTACTTTAGCCACTGAACACTTGCTTTAGTATTAGTTGGCTACTGATTTTCATACTGAATTCTGTAGGTCATGTATGATTGTGCTTATATTTTAAAATTGCTATTTCTTACAGTTGAATACCATATCTATACTTAGTATTATTGGAGTAAGTCGCATCATTTCTTTTAATTTCACTTAATTGAAAGGATGTGGAGCCATGTGTGGTGTTACATACCTGTTGGTGTTACCACCATCCAGTACTCACCAGGCAGAGTTGAGAGATAATCATGAGTTTGAGGCCAGCCTGAGCTACATAGTAGAATCAAGACCACCCTGCACTACATAGCCAGACATCATCTCAAAAATAAAAAAGCAACTATTAATATCACATCATCAATAAACTACTTAAACTAAATACCATAGATGCATGGATTTTGAAACATAGTGGGAAACATTATATTAAATTTTAAGGAAAAATTAAAACATATATTAAGAGAATGCTACCAATTACTCTAAATTGCTTTGCTCTCTTCATTTAGCTTAAGTTTTTCAAATTTTCCCAACTCTGTAAAATAGATCGTATCACCACAAATGAAAACAATCATATCAAACAAGAAAATGAACTGCTGTAAGACCACAATATAATTTAGGTCTAGGGTGACTCTTGATCTGAATCCTATGTTCAGATATTTTATGTAATATGTGTTTGTTATGTAGTGGTACATATTGCTCCATGTTAGTAAGATTTAACTACTATTTCAATTACAGGAAATGAAAATCAAGTTACCAGAATGATGTATTTATGTTTTCTTTAGTCTTCAAATTGAAAATTTACTTTTGTACTGTGAAATTTTATCCTTAACATTTCAATTAAATCTCTATTATTAAAAGATTATTTTTCACATAAAAGATTATTTTAGAATCCTTGTCAAATACTCATATTTTTCATGAATGCTCACTTGATATAAGCAGAATTTGAGAACTTCATCATCTTTATTTATCACATCAATATCTACTTTGGCTAATCTTGTGTATAGCCAGAAGCTCGCTCTTCCAAATTTGTCCATCTCATTCTATTAAAGTCAGTTAAAGTTATACTGTGCATTTCCAACCATGGTTTTGACAGTTTGGTGACAGTAGCTAGTGCATCATAAATAAGCTACTGGAAAATATGTACTACAAAAAGAAACATAATTGGATTGTAATATATCCTGCTCTTTTTAACTTATCAGCTTTCTGCATGTGGTTGATTTAAAATCTTGTAAAATAGCCAGATTTATTTATAGTGTTCTTTGTATAAATGAAAATATTTAAAACCAGGGCAGGTTAAAATATGAAACATATTTAAATGTTTTTATTGAGTCCAAGGTTTTAAATAAATGAAATGCAATGTGACCCAACTTTCTGACTCCAGAAATTGAATATTTTTAGGCAGATAAGAGCTGACATTCATTACAAAATTTTTACATTTGTAGGTTTTTAATGTGCATGTGCCATGGTTGACTGCAATGTTTGTGAAAATATATTGAAGTTTTTCATTGTTATGTATGTTAAAGGACAAGAATTTATTTTCAGAATATATTCTTCTCTGACTAGGAAAGGAGAAAAAAATTATGAATGTGTAAAGTGATATCCAAATGAATAATCTTCCTTTATTTTGATGAATTAGGAAAACTCAATGATTATTATTATTTGGATATTGATAACAACTGATTTTAGCAGATTTAAATTCAGTAGGCTACATTCATCATTCTATTATTTCTCACTTTTCTTTTTACAATACTATCAAAAAATGTAGGAATGAATTTATCACAGAGCCATTCTAAACAAATCTACCATTATCATTAACCAATATTCCTTAATCCTTATAAAGTGAAAGCTACTAAATATTTAACACAGATTTTAAAAATTAAATTCAATAACATTATTAAGTAGAGAATTGGCCTATGAGTTCTCTATGGAATACTGTTACTTGAAAGACACTATTTTGGGTACTATTAATAAGCAAATAATACTGGGTCCCTTATGTATGAAATTTCACTCATTTACACCTACCATGTGTAAATATCTAAGAGAAAAGCTTTTAAACTGAATCTTGGAACAGAAGTTGACTAAATTAACAACATTGAAATCATTTTTGAAATATTTTATTTTCAAAATGAGATAAGCAAAAAAATGAGGTAAGTATAGACAGAATGAACAGAAAATTACTCACTTTACATTTGTTACAAAACAGAGAAATAGCAATTTTTAAATAGGTACATTGCAATACATAGCAATATTGTGCCACCTCTGACTGTATCTCATCATCTAATTTTATAATACCTTTGCATCAGATGGAAGAGACAATGCACAACAGTGTATCTAGTAAGAACTCTCAAGGGGAATCATACACCGCCAAAGAATAACATTCTCAAGTAGGTCTTCCCTTAAAAATTGTAAGATTATATAAAAATTAATCTATTAATGTAACAAATCATAAACAAATTTAATTTTAGTAAAATAATTTGTATTCACTTTATTATTTTGGAGAACTCCTGCCATACTCTCAGGATCCCTTCAGACCTAGACCAAGTCCCTGTCAAAGAAATATAGAGGAACTTAAAATCTCAAACACAAGCTTGCAAAAAGGTTGCATGAAAGTGAAGATAGAATTTCAGATCTTGAAGACACCTTTACAGCTAGGGAAAAGGTAAGAAAAGATATCAGAAAAACAACTAAGATGCAGGAAAAAGTAATTCATCACTTGCAAGACAATTCAAAGGCAAACAACGTGAGACTAATAGGCATCAGTGGGAAGGAAAGAGTCAATACAAATGACATAAAAAATTTGGGCAGAAGAAATAGAAGAAAACTCCCCAAATATGAGGAAACAATCTGTCATTCAGATAAGAAAAGCATTACTAATAAAAGAAGTTCTAGTGAGGGACCAAAATGATTAGAACTCTATGAATAAGAACAGAAGGAAACCATTAAATATGGAAAACAATTAAACACAAGAGAAAAAGGAATAAACAACAGCAGGTAAATAACATGTTTATCATAAGTCAATACATCTCAATTATAACCATCAATATAAATGCACTAAATACACCAATTAAAAGAAATAGACTGATACAGTGGATTAGGAAACAAATTCTAACAATATGCTGTATACAGAAGACACACTTAACTCATGAAGAAATTCATAGGATGAAAGTCAAACGATAGAAAACAATACTACATATCCCAACAGCTCAGAAAAAAGCAGGGTTAACAATCCTGTTCTCACTCTCAACTTGAAACCAAGAATGATCAAACAAAATAAATAAGGCCACTATATACTGGTTAGGGGAAAAATTCAAGAGGAAGAGGTAGCACTCATAAATATTTACACATCAAATAAGGGAACATTCTATAGTATAAGACAAATGTTAATGGACATGAAAAATCGAGTATCTAATATCACAATCTTAATAGACCTTAACGTCTCTTTATCCCAAAAAGATAGGTCAACCAGACAAAAAAGTTAGCAAGGAAGTACCAGAACTGAACCAGAGCTTGGAACAAATGGACTTAGGAGACATATACAGAGTGTTCAACACAACCACAGCTGAACACACATGTGCTTCAGCTGCACATCGGTGATTTTATACAGTAGACCACAAACTAATCAATAGGTCATGCTAAAGTATATGCAAGAAAACAAAAATTATCCCATGCATATTTTCTGACCACAGTGTAACAGTGAAATGAACGACAAAAGAAACCAGAAAAAAACATAAATACATGGAAATTAAACAACACTCGCCTTAGCAATGAGTATGTCACAGCTGAAATTAAACAAGAAATTGAGCAAGATCTACAGTTCAGCAAAAATTCAGCCACAACTTATCTGAATTTATGTGATGTAATAAAAACATTTCTCAGAGAGAAATGTATAGCTGTGAACTCACACATTAGGAAAACAGAAGGTGAACAAATAAACACCCTACTCTTGCACCTCCAACATCTAGAAAAGGAAGAGCAAACCTAACCCAAAGCCCAAAGATGGGCAGATATTATAAAGATTGGAGCAGAAATTAATTCAATTGAGAAAAAAAACAAACACTTCAAAGAATTAATGAATCAAAAAGCACATTGTTTGAATGATTATATAAAACTGATAAGCCCCTAGATAACCTCATTAAAAAGAGAAAAGAAAAAAATTCAAATACAAGAAATAAGAATGAAAACAGTGTAAATACCACAGATCCAGTGGAAATTCACAAGACCATCAATACCTACTTTCAGAACCTTTACCTTTACACAATAGAAGACTCAGAAGACATAGAGAGATTCCTAGAGAGGTACAAATTACCAAAATTGAATCAAGAAGATATAACAACATTCAATAACCCAATAACAGCTAATGAAATACAAAATGTAATTCAAAACCTACCGACAAAGAAAAGTCCAGGTCCTGCTTGATTCACAACTGAATTCTAGAAGAAATTTACAGAAGATATACTCCCTATACTCCATAAAATCTTCAATGAAATTGAAAGAAAACAATCCTCCCAAAAAACTTCCTAGAGGTAAGTATTATACTGATACTATAAATGTAATAAACTATATTAATAGAGCCAAAAACCACATGATCATCTCAACTGATGCAGCCAAGGCTTTGCCAAAGTCCAACACTCATTCATGTTCAAAGTCCTACAAGAAATTGAAATAGATAGCCTCATTCTGATAAAAGACAAGACAGAGAAATCAAAGGCAGAAAAATAGGTAAAGAAGATATTAAATTATCATTATTTGCAAATGACAAGATACTTTACTTGGAAAACTCCACCAAGAAGCTACTAGAATTGATACACAAATTCAGTAGCAAAGCAGGATACAAATTCAATATCCAAAAGTCAATAGCATTCTTCTACAGAGATAACAAACACACTGAGAGGAAAATTAGACAAACAATACATTTTACTATAGTATCAGACAGAATGAAATTCGTTGGAATTCATCTAACTAGAGACATCAAAGATTGTATCAAGGATAATTACAGCACTCTGAAAAAAGAGATCATAGAGGATTTCAGAAAATGGAATTATATTCCCTGGTCATGGATAGAAAGAACAAAGGTTTTGAAGATGGCCATACTCCCAAAAATGCTATACAAATTTTGTGCAATCCATTTAAAACTACCAACAACTTACCTCACAGACCTAGAGAGTTCATTCCTAAAATTTATTTGGAACCACAAAAGCCCTGGAAGAGCAAAGGCAATCCTTGGCAACAGACTAGGCAGGAGACATTATAATTCTTGATTTGAAATTATAGTACAAACTATTGTGATAAAATCAGCACATGATACTGGTAAGAAAATAGATCTGAGGAGCTTCTGGGAACACACTCAGTCACTTTATCTTCAAGAAATGTGGCAATCATGATAACTGGAAGAAAAATAGCCTCTTTAACAAACAGTGCTGGAAAAGCTGGCTCTCTACATGCCAAAAAACTAAAACTTGTCCCAGGTCTATCACCATGCACTAAGCTAAAATTCATTAAAAATATAAATATTAAAACAGAAACACTAAATATCTTGGAAGAGAATGCAGGAGGAACTCTTGCAGACATGGGCGTAGGCAAAGAGTTCATGAACTAAAATCAAACCTTTTGGGTAATACTTGAACGAATTAATGACTGGTATCTTCCTCCACTGCTAGTTCGAATGTAGAAAGGTGAAACCTTTAGGGAAGCCAGTGTGTAGACTCCTTAAAAAACTAAGACTGGAAATTCCATTCAAGTCAGCTATCCCCCTACTGAGGATTTTTCTGGAGGAACTGAAAACATGATATCCTAGTGATATATGAGTACCTATGTTTATAGTTGCACAATTTGTGATAGCCAAATTTAGAAACAACCAAGAGGAATGGATGAAAAAATGTGGTATTTTAATACAATGAAGTATTATTCAGGTATGAAGAATGGTAACCTTGAATTCCTTATATTTAAGTGGCTGTCACTTGAGGATATATTTACAAGTGAAATAAAATAAATTGGACCCACATGTGTAAATATCCTATAGTCTCTCTAATATAAGAACTCAGTGGAAGAAATAAAAATAGGAAGGAATAACACAATTAAAAGGAAAGCAAGAACTTGAGAATTAGACAACGAAGAGAGGATAAGGAGAAAATCTAGGAAACATGACAGGGTCAAAGCCATATATTTATATGCACAAGATGGATAAGGCAATGATCCTGAGAATCTTTAGCAGGTTTTTGAAACTAGCAGTTAATTGGTAGGCTTCTCACCCTGACTAATTATATATGCTGATACCTGGGAACTAAGCATCTGAACTCAAGACAACAAAATGTAATATAGTAGGGCCATTTTTGGAATACTTGTCATTCTGCTCTTCAAAATACTTATTGCTTTTCATCATATACCAATTACTGCATTATTGTCTCTCAAGTAAATGTTTGTTTTTTTTTAAATGTAACAAATGAAAAAAGTGAAAATAAAAAAAACATGTCTCAGGACTGTCTACCACAATGCTGTATAGGGTTAGATATCTAAATTTCTGTTTAAACTATACAATTGTTTATTTCTATTTTTTAATATTTTTTTAAACTTTTTTGTTCAAATTCTGTAGGGACTTAAACTTTAACATATCACTATCTGATGGAAAATATCTGTTCCATATTATGTTTAAGATGTTTGCTATTCAGACAGATAGTGATGTTAAGCTCAACTGTTTATATTGTGGCATAATAATAATAAGCTTCTCTTTTGGAATGTTAACAACTTAAGTTTTCAGACCAAAAATCAGAGAAAAAGAAGGGTGGCAAAGATAGCCAATATTTTGACCCAAGCCTTGAAAATTCATTGAAGACTCAAGACATAGGTGAACCTGTACTGTAACATCATGTATCTCAGTTGTGTCCCAAATTTTCTGATCAAGGAGATCATGGGGCCACAGATGAAAGTGATAGATGATGTAGAGTGTGCATAAGCAGAGTCACATGGAGATTCACATGGAGAGAAAACATTCTCTCAGGCTTTCACAGACAGCAAATTGATCAAGCAATGGTCTTCTCATCCACATGGCTTACAATGACAATGGATTACCACCTGTGGTACAGGGTTTCAGGATAAATGCTGAGGAGATTTGACTGACCTTATCAGATACAAAAGTTACATTTCTTGTTATATACCTTGTGTTTTATCTTGGCTTTAGACACCTTTTCTTTCCCTGATATTTATGTTATGTAATGATTTGTGTATAGTTGTATTACACATTTATGAGGTGGACTTATCAGAGTTAGATTATTGAGTATCCAGTGCTGAAATTATGTGTGTGGTCCTGCTGGGATTATAGTTGTGAGATCTATTCCACAGATAGCCTGAATACAATATAAAGATTGGAGCGAGGCTTGTTCCCTGCTGCTATGCTACCCAAAGGCTCTTTCGTTTCTGCTCACACCTTTTTTTTGTTTTCCAACACCATGAAGTGCTGTCCTCTTCCATGTGCCACTCTGCCTTGGATCTAGCCAACAATGAACTGAAACCTGCCTGAACTGTGAGCTAAATAAAACTTTCCTTCCATAAACCTAGGTGTCACGTATTTTGTCCCAGTAGTGAGAATAATAACTGAACATGTTGTATCAGCCAAAATGTAAGTGTATTACTTTTAATTATTGGCAGTTACCTGAACTAACAGTATGATTCATGTCGCTCGTGATTTTGAGGACTGAATGAATGTTTCATTAGTTTTTATAATGAGATGTAACATAGACAACACTCTCCATTTAATTGTCTTCTGTTTCTTTTTGTAGCAGTCATAAAAATTCCTCTTCTTAATAAGGATTATTCATGCTATAAAATATTCATTTTAAAATTCTTTCTTAGAGAAAGAGACTGAAATATCATGGGAACAATCATTGTAATGTCTGTGGCAGATAAATTCATTGCTTTACCAGTAATATCTATACATTAGAAGGGCCAGAAACTCTGAATAGATAAAAAGAAAATATATCCATTTAGAAAATGAGTATTCGTATTAAGAGCCAGGAAATTAGCTCATTGGATTAAAGCACCTGCTTAGGCAGAAGCAGGGACCAGGAGTTTGATCTCTGGGTTTGTCTACCAGGCCAGCCCACTCCCCAGGCATGCTAAAATAATGGAGATTGGGCATGGTGGTGTGCTCCTGTAATCCCAATACTTGCGAAGCTGGAATCACTAAGAGTTTGCTCTAAGTAGTGAAACCTTGTAGACACTGTTGACCCTGTCTACAAAAAAAAAAAAAGAAAGAAGGAAGGAAGGGAAGGAAGGAGAAAGGGATGGGGAGAAGAGAGAGAGAGAGAGAGAGAGAGAGAGAGAGAGAGAGAGAGAGAGAGAGAGAGAGAGAGAGAGAGAGAGAGAGAGAGAGAGAGAAAGGAAGGAAGGAAGGAAGGAAGGAAGGAAGGAAGGAAGAAAAGAGAAAGAAAAAGAAAGAAAGAAAGAGAGAGAGAGAAAGAAAGGAAGGAAGGAAGGAAGGAAGGAAGGAAGGAAGGAAGGAAGGAAGGAAGGAAGGAAGGAAGGAAGAAAGAAAATGAACTTTAATGGTGTTGAAAGACATTCTCAGATCTCTTCTTAAGTCCTACAACTATTCTTTTGCTACAGGAGAAAAACAATTGTGCTTGATTTCTGTATTTAAAATGCCACTGTATTTTCAAATGAAATACTGTAAGTTTAGTGATGTTTCTCTAGTTGTAACACAACTAACTCTATCATAGTACTACAACATTCCTTCCTAGCAATGTTTATATGGTGAAACAAGTACACTGTCACTTTGTGATCACTTACCTTCAGTAAGTCTTTTTTCAGTAGAATTACAAAGGAATATTGTTTTCTGAACTAAGTAAGTACTTAGTTCATTAATGGTGGCTCCTACATATGCACATTGGAAAAGCAACCCAGTATTTTACTGAAGAACGCTGTACTGCTTCCATATATGATGGTATCCAATACAGAAAAAACAAACCATTCTCTAGTGTTCTGCCTATTTATATACTTTCAGTTTTAATACTAGATTAATGTTTTCATTTGGCTTCTTCTGATGGCTATTGGGAAAAAAGAAACAATAATCAGGTAAACGTTGATGAAAGATATGTTCTGTTCTGTGGTTTAGCCTATAACTAGACCACAATATTTTTTTTTGCTATTGATCAATAACTAATATGATTATGAAGGAAGGCTAATATTGTCATCAAAATAATAGATAAGTATGTCCTATTATATTATTGATAAAAGCATGGAGAAAATGTCAGGCACTGAAAGCACATTTAGAGCTCTGAATTTGTGTACATATACATGCATATGTGCAAGGTGGAAAATTCAGTATTTCAACTAGAAATATTTTTCTACATTTATCCACTGCCACTATAAAACATTTATGTAAAGTGATTTTTCTTTTATTACTATCTCAAAGTAGTTATCTAAAAATATACTTATCATTATTTGTTTTATAATTTATTTTCTTGATACTTTAGTCAACATATTTGTCACTTATGTATCTTTATAACAAAATCCATCAATATTCTACTAATTATATATATATGGCATGACATTAAAAGTTGAAGCTGCAGAGTTCTTGTAATCTATTAAACAGATAGAAAGAATATCTCAGAAGTAATATAAGGCAAGGCACTATATTTGTTTAATGTACTGTTCAATTACACATAGCCTGGCATGTACACAATTAGTATTTATTAAAGACAGTATCTATCTATGCACAATCTCACCAGGATATATCTGTTGTCTAAGAGATGAAAAGAGAAATCTTAAGATCAATGGACAAGGGCCAGAAATATAGCTCAACAGCAGAGTGTTTTCCCACCCAAACTCAAGGTCCCAAATTAAATTTTAAGAACCAAATCCAAAGACAAAACGAATGATGAACGTTCCTTGGAAAATATAACACATGAACTACGGTAATGTGTATAATAGAGAGTTCTTTATGACAGAGAAGGTACTCATACATGTAGGCAATGTATGTATATAAAATACTTAAAATTTCACAGGATATATCACTTGACCAGGAAATATTAGCTGAAGAAGAAAAGTCCTATAGAGCTTCAACTATAATCATGAAACTCCTTGATATGTGTTTTATGATTGTTTATAAATTAAGCCCACCAGATTACCAACTTGTTTGATTTTCAGCTGTGTAGGACATTGCTTACACAAACATCTGAGTATGTCCAGGTGAGCCATGGGTCCAGCCTGACCTTGGGCACTGCAGCCAGTGCTGTCTCATGCTGTTGCCTAGCTCTACCTCCCAGGGACTATGAACCAAGCAGCTTTTCTCTTCTGTGCCTTCACTAGTTTGCATATTCCTCGGATCCAGCCAACAATGGGTTGAAACTTCTGAAACCAAGAGTAGAACAAAGCTTTTGGGTGTCAAATATCTTGTCTAACCCTACAAGAAACTAAAGCACATAAACAAACAAATAATGGTACCAAGCATGGGCTCAGTGCTGTTGCTACATATTACTATGCTGTTCTGAAGGTTTGGAATTGGTTTTCCTGGAGACTTTGTACAGATCTGTAGATGAGTTTAGAAATATCATAAGATGTCACATGGAATGCTCCATGAGGAATTCTTGTTGTGTTGCAAAAAAACAAAATGATGTTAGGAATACAAATAGTAAAGTCCAAGCTCATGAAGTTTTTTGTTGGAAAGAGATTGACACTGAGAAATGAACTAGAGTTCAGATTTGTTGAATTCTTGTAAAGACTTTGTCCAAATTTTGCCATGTTTAAGATTGTGATGGGTAATTTAACACAGGTGAACTAAGTGATCTGATTTAAAAAATGCAACATGGTCCACATTTAGGGTGTTATGTATGTGCTTGCACTATAGCTTGCTTTTAGCCAGATGTATAGTGACGATCTGAAATAAAACACAGAGCAACAGCATTTGAAAGCATAAAAATTTTACTGATAATTTGTGTAAAGGCAGAAATGAATGAGGTATGATTACAGAAGTAATTCAAGCTATTAAAATAACAAAATGTTCTGAACTGGGATAAAAAAAATGCACTGCGGTCAACCCAAGAGTCAGTAAGATCTCACTGAAGGATTGAAGAGATAAAGTGTAGTCTTTCACTTGAAAAGAGAGCCCAAGGACCTCTGTTTCAGAAGATCCATCTAGAAAAATGGTTCCCTGGAATTGATTTCACTTGTCCCAGCTCTCAAATTTTGACCTGAAGTATGATATCTGATTCTTGTCCCATTCTTCTCAAGCATAATACCCTCCTCTCCTTCTCAGTTGCCTTACATTAAGTAGTTTTGTCCTACAGCTTGGTTTTGCTATGAACTTCTTTGCTTGGAGCCAAAACTTCTTCTCCTTAATTAAGACGTGGGTGTCAAGCTAACTTATAGAGCAATTAAAAAGCTGACCAATATGGTGTTTTACTTTTATTATTATTATTTTTTAAGTTTTGTGCAGGGTCGCACTATGCAGCTCAGGCTCATAGTGACCCTCCTGCCTTTATCCTTCCCAGCCCTGAGATCACAAATGTGAGCCATCAAGCCCAGACCTGGTTACTGACCCAATATGTCCAGGGGTAGGGCTGCTGTGGCACGTGGTGGTACAGATTGAACCCCATCCCTTGAGCTTGCTTAATCAAGTGCTTAGTTCATTCAGCTACCTCACCCGCCCTAGTGTTTTATTTCTGAGAGCTGGAAAAGTGTGTTTGGATTTCCTTGTCAGGTAAAGGAATAGTTTGTTCCTTCATGTTTATGTGAAAAATAAAAAGCATTTTTCAGATAAAAAGAAATGTACAAGTCACAAGAAATTTATTTGGCCCAAGAAAACTTTATGAAGGTTTTGAAGATCCAGTTTATAGCCACCAACCTAATGAGTTTAGAATACTTCATCATTAACTTTAAAGGCATAGTTATATTCTAAATTGTCTAAGCTTGAGAGTTCAGTATGATAATAAATTTCTGGGGATCTTTAAAATATTTTGTTACTAATAATTTGTGGAATATCATAATGATTTCAATGTATTTGGATGTCTTGTGTTCTGAGTAGAATTAATAGCTTTTGGTCACATAGTGCTCCTTTCTTTTGTGAGGAATCAACCCATGGATCAGGAACTTAGAGTGCAAGTTATGCCAGTTATAATTATAGCTAAAACATTAGCATCTGAAAATTGACAGGGATTGATCCATGTCTCAACAGGCCCATCAGGAGGTATTTTTCTGTAATAAACTAATGTCAACATTTATTAACTAGATGAAAACGTGCTTGGTTTCTTAAAATTAGATATGTTAGTATCCATATCTTATAACCCCTTCTATTCCTGAAAATTTTTATTTATTTAATGGTTTAGTAGAAAGATGTATAATAGCACATTTTTAAAAAATAATTAAACAAAAAAAATTTAAAGCTTGGTACTTTATAGTTTTATATATATATTTAGTGTCATCTTGATTGGTAGAGATCTAGATCTGCATAGTATGGACATGCAAATAGCTTCAGAAGAAGGTAAAGTGATAATAAACATATTACTGAGTCCAAACAGTGATAAATTTATGACGTTATTATATGTGATCAAACAACACTCTTCCAAAAATGAAGTAAATATTCACAAGGTATTCCTATTATAAAATTCTATAGTACCTGGAAATTTTTAAAATGTACATTCTAGTTAAATTATAATTTTATAGGATTAATATTTTCCTTGTGTGCTATGACTTCTGACATTATCTAATCATTATTCACCGTTAAATATTACAAAAGTACAATTGTTTTCATGTATTATCCATTATTTTAAATAATTTATATTAAGATTTTGTAGTTAATTGCCTTTTGCTATGGCAGCACATTTTAAAATTCATGCTATCCCTGAGAAACATGACAGAGGCAAGACCATTCACTTATACACACTAGATGGGTAAGACAATGATCCTAAGAAACATCAGATTTTTGGAACTAGCAGGTAAGTGGTAGGATTCTCACCCTAACTAATTATATTATGCCGATACCTTGTGAACCAAGCAACTGCACTGAATTTAAAAAAGTGTAATAGAAGGGTCGCACTCCAAATGTCTGTCATTGTGTTCTTCTAAATATGTACTTCTTGCCAAGACATACCAGCTATTACTATACTGCCCCTTTTTAAAGGGTAGCAAATGAAATATAAGACCAAAAAATGTCACAAGACAGTCCTGCTATAATGCTACTAAGCTGTATATGGACGGATTTCTAAATATCTATGTAAATAAATGTAAGTGTTCATTCCTATTTTTTTAAATTCTTTTTTCTTCTTCATATTCTGTATAGACTTAGAGTTTAGTATCTCAATACTTGATGGAAAATACATGTTCCATTTTATGCCCAATATTTAGACTAATAGTGTGGGTAAACTGAACTGCATACGTTGCAGGGTAATAATAAACTTCTCTTCTGGAGGATTAACAACCTAAGTTTGCAGATCAAAAATTGGAGAAAAAGAAAGGCTGCAAGGTCAGCCAACATTTTGGCCCTAGCCTTTTAAGGTCAGTTAATACTCAGACATAGGAGAATTTGTACTGTAACATCATGTAACTCAGTAGTGCTCCAAATTTTCTGATCAAGGAGATTATAGGACCATAGAGGAATGCTATCAATGATCTATAGAGTGCCTGAGGAGAGTCACATGGAGAGAAAACTTTCTCTCAGGCTTCCATAGAGATCAAATTGATCAAGCAATTACCGTGACTCATCCACAAGGCTGACACTGAAAAGGTATCTACAAAGTGCGGTACAAGGTTACAGGATAAACCCTGACGGTACCTGACTGACCTTATCTGATACAAAAGTTACATTTCTTGTTATACAGGTCTTGCTTTAACTCGGTCTTAACCATCCAGCAAAACAGTATAAAACTGGAGGTATATAAAGTAAAGTCATATTAATATACTGAAATGTGAATGGCTCAAGTCAACAACTTCTGTAGATAACCCGCTTCTATTTTGGACTGCTGATCTGTGTTGGATTGTTTTATTAAAAAAAAATATATATATATATACATATATATATTTATGTTTTAAATAAAACAATTTATATATATAATTTTGTATGTGTATATATGTTTTACATGTATATATATATAAATTTATATATATAATTTTGTATGTGTGTGTATATATATATATATATAATTTTATATGTATATGTATATATATATATAAAATTAAGTATCCATGTTTTGAAAATCTGTAACATATGTATTGTTGTATGTTACCCTGCTTATGTCATTTTTTCTATTTGTTTTTGCTTCTATTTTTCATTCAAGTTAAAATACAAATAAAAATATTACAAAAAAATAAAATAAAATTCATGCTATAATATTTGATGCTGCTGAAAAATGTTGATAATAAGGGGTAGGCAAGATGGCTCAGTGGAATAAATGTTTCCCTGGCAAGTGCAAAGGTCTGAGTTCATTCCCAGTTCACCCCCAAAAAACTGAAAAAATATGAATATATATAATATTGAATATGTATAATATTGAATATATATAATATTGAATACATATATTTCCTACATGTTTTATTTTTATTTATTTATTTATTTGTTTGTTTGTTTTAATGTCTTTTTGAGACAGGGTCTCACTAAGCAGTTCAGGCTGTCCTTCAGCTCATTTTGTAGCTCAAGCTGGACTTGAACTCACAACAATTCTTCTGCCTCAGCCTCCCAAGTGCTGGAATTACAGACATGCGCCACCACGCCTGGTTTATTTTCTTTTTTTAGTGTCAAGGGTTGAACTCATTCCTCTGTGGCTCCACAATCTCCTTGCTCAGAAAATTTGGAGCTCACCTGAGTCTCATAATGTTGCAGTACAGGTTCTCCTATGTCCTGAGTCTTCGCTGACCTTGAAAGGCTAGAGCCAAAATGTTGGCTGGCCTTGTGGCTCTTCTATTTCTTCAACTCTGACTTGGGATCTTAGGTTGTTAACCATCCAGAAGAAAAGCTGATTAGTATCCTGCAGCTTATGGCATTCACTTTGCCTTATCTGACTCAATTGATTTTACTTGTTATACATTTCCTTTTGTATTTCTGCTTTTCGCTTGTTATACTAGGGAGACTATACGATATTTACACATGTGTGTCTGGTTTATT
>PVKA01016892.1:0-46973 GCA_004027165.1 Ctenomys sociabilis | reverse complement strand
CACCTTATGCCACATTTCTTTATGTTGTTTTACTGCTTTGCTAGACAATGGAGATGCTGGTGGGTATCACTGGAGTCCGTCTGTTCCTAACTGTCAGCTTTCCCAGGGTCTGATTTACAGAATGCTATCATGGAAAAAAGTTCAGGTTGATGTGAGAAACATCACACACTCTGAAGAGACTCATATGTGTGAAAATATAGAAGACTCTGAGGGTTTTTAATAGTTTGAAATGATTTAATTTTTTGGTTTTTGTCCTTGCCTTACGTAGCTCTGGTATTGAATTTTATGCAGTACATTGGCTGAATAATTTGCCAAAATATAAACAAAATACTTTGCAACAGTATAGCTACACCACTGTGGTTGTATGCAAACAGTGACTGAATTATTCTATGTATGGTTATTAGTAATCTTCTCAGTGCTTATTACTGTAGAAGCATAGGCCACTGTATTTTATCTTTCAGAGATCACACACATCACCCTCCACTTGGGCATATTTTGCATACAAAAGAAACAATTGAGGTGAAAACCAACTTAAATGAAAGGATTGGTGTTAGAACTATGGTTCTTAGCATAATGTTCTCACTTCTTTTTATCTTCTGTTTTACACACACACACACACACACACAGACACACACACACACACAAACATTCAAATGAAAATCAAATAAATACCTGTTATGGTTTGTGTCTAATTGTGTCCCCAGAGCCTCACGTAAGTTGTGGGGCAGACGTGAAGTGGCTGGAGGAGCATTGAGTAGCTTGAGGGGTGGGGTTGGAGAACTAGAGGGGTGGTGGGGAAGAGAGGTGAGGACCATTACACTGGCGAGCAATGTTTTCTGAGAGATGTGGAGAGGGTTGTCTTGGACACAGCAGCGCCCCAGCCTCTCTTCCAGTGTCTTGAAACCTCCAGTAACTGTGAGCTAAATAAACCTTTCCTTCCCTTATTTTGAGCGTCGGGTACTTGTCCCAGTGACAGAAGAGTAACTAATACAATACCCTATCAACCAGTAGACCTCAGATCATCATTTTCTTACAGGAACTGGCCTCTCGTAATCTTTTTCTCCTTTCTTATTATTCCTTCCTCATTTCTTTTCTCTCAGAGTGCACCCAGTTAACTAGTGAAAATCTCCATCCTTACCCTTTTACATTTTCCATCCTAATTATAAAGTTCTTCTTACCAGTGTTGATAAAATTACAGTTAAAGGAACAGAATATCTGTAAAAACAGAAAGAAAAACACTGGTTTATTTATGTTTTTGGTGTTTTAAAAATTTGTTCATTTTACATTTTAATATATTTTAACTGACACATAGTTATGCATATTTATGGGGTACAATGTGACATTGAAGTACATGTACACAGTGTGTAGTGATCAGATCCGTGTAACTGGCATATCCAGCACCCAACTATTAATCATTTCTTTGTGTCAGGACTGTTCAAGATGCTCGCTACTAGCAATCTTTTTCTTTCTTTTTTTATGTATTTGATTGTTGCAGGATCTCACTCTTCAGCTCAGGCTTGAGGTGATCCTCCTGCTTTCAGCCTCCCCAGCACTGGGATTACAGGTGTGCGCCATTACACCTGGACCCTGACTGGCTCAGCCCGCCCAGGGGCAGGGCCGGTGCGGCATGTGGTGCCAGGGATCGAACCTGTGCTTGCCTAAACTTGTCTGAGCAGGTGCTTCAGTGCAGTGAGCTGTCTCAATGGCCCTGTACCACCAATTTTGAAATATAAAATTAATTGCTCTCTCTTTTTTTACTTCCAGGAGTTGAACTCAGGACCTTGTGCTTGCAGGCATGCTCTTAAGCCACTGAGCTATTTCCCCGGCTATATTCTCTTCTATGAGATCATCTTTTGGGGCTATTTCATATAAACAAAGATCTTTAGTATTTGTCTTTCATTTTAAAGTGTTCCATAACTGCACAATTAATACATGTTATTATGTATTCATGTCAAATACATATGAATACTACTAAGGCCTAGTATAGAATGGGGGGCAGCAATCTCCAAAGACCTAGGAAAAGCTCAGAAGTCCAATACTCACAGCTATCTCATCTACATTTGCTTTCTCTTTCAATTAAATTTATTATTCCTAGAGCATATAAGGATAATAAAATGTCTTTTATTCAACATGACTTTTTTTTTCTTTAATTACTAGTATTGCAACAAGTTTGGTTTCTGCTACATGGAATTGGTGGTGACAACTTCACAGGCCTTGAACAGATTCAGAAGTCCTATCTAGAATGTTCACATGTACATTTGCTTTCTCTTTCAATTACATCCATCATTCTCAGAGCATTTAAGAAGAGTGCAATTTTATTCAAGTTGACTTGCATTTTGTTTAATTACTAGTAAACAAACAGTTTGACTTCCTGCTATATTTCATTGCAGGTCTTTGACTTATGCTATAAGACTAAAGCAAGTTCTTATAGACTATCTTTAGAATAAACTTAATTCCCATTTAGTGTTTCTAGGATAACACTTACCTTAAATTAAAAAAAAAATACGACAGGTAAATAAGATCATGTAAGACAACTTACTTATACATTGGTAATTTCCTAAACAGTGACTGATAAGGACTACAAAAGGTGAACTCTGCCTGGGAGGTGGCTCAGTGGAATAAGCGCTTCCCTGGCAAGCGCAAGGGCCTGAGTTCAATCCCTGGTTCAGTAAAAACAAAAACAAACAAACAAACAAAAAAAAGCCAAATTTATGGTTAATAAAGAATTGCAGGAATTTAGTAGTAAGTTATCTTATCATTTTAGTTATGGATTCTGTTTTTAGTTTTAAGTCAATTTTTATAATGCCTGAAATTGGAATTTCTAATTTTTAAAAGTTAAGAACTATGACTTTATACTAAACAGAGTGGTATTTGGCAAACTGCCTTTTCCATTAAATAGAATAAGAAGAAAAATTCATTGTTGCTAATGAATTCCTGGATTTAACATACTGGAAGCAGTCAAGCAGTGTGGTAGAAAAACACACATTGCATTATGAACCGTAACATTGCTAGGTTTGTAGTGTAAGAGGTGCTAAATATATTTCGAATATCACAAAGACTGCGTTTTTTTTTTGCCTGGAGCACACACTTTGTTGTATCCTTTGTCTCATATTCTTATCTTGTTCATAAGAAGTTGTGAATCTCAATAAAATCTATGGTTTGTGTTATGTTTAAAAGCTCCTTACTGAACAAATATGTTCACAGATAAGATCAATAATATATGTGTAAACCTTTGAAATTTAGATTGGAAAGGAGGCTGCCTAATAAAACTCTGTTACTGAATTTTATACAACATATACCAGCCTTTTCATTTTATATTCAGGTCCTGAAGGACCAGAAGACAAACTGAGCACATCTGCAGTCTTTTGGATTAAGCTATGATGGTTTTATGCAAAACCCCTGAATGCATTTAAGCTTTATGTGTTGTATAGGTATTGCATACTGGTTACTCATTTCATTTCTTTGTTAAGAGCCTTTGTCTAATGTTAAAATCTGGAATTAAAGGTTTTGTTAACACATATTTAGTTAGGCAATTAATACATAGCACAGACCAAGGAAGTGCTGTGGCATGTTTCATTCATTTTTTTTTTTTTTTAAAGCAGAGTTGATACCTCGTGCTGTATTTTTAAGGCCATCAATTATCGAACCAAAAGTGCTAAACTCCTTTTGATGCTTTCAAGAGGTATTTTAATTAACTTCTCAAAACTGCTTTTGGATCATACTCACGATTCTTTAGTGCTTTATTTCCATTAACAAAATAGTAATTAAAATTAAATTTTGAAAGAAATAACCACAGTAGGTCATTCTTTTATTAACTTGAGATAGATAATGAACCTGTCCTACATAAGGCTGGAGCTAAATCTGCTGAGAGGCTGGGAATAGTGTATTTTAATTAAGGTAATCCTTATTTGCATCTAACAAACAGCATAGCTACTTAGAAATTTAAGACCTTAGTGATACATATTAGTACATTACCTCAACAAATCTAATAGAGATTTAATGCTTACATTCGAAGGAGCAATTTGTCATAAGTTAAGAGCATTTGCATAGGCAATCTTAAGGATGTTATTCTTTGCAGAGTTTTCTATAATTAAGGAGCATATTAAACATTAAAATTTTATTATTTTCGTAGTGCTAGGAATGCTTGGTTTGTTATTAAACTGAGCCTCATTTTCAGCTCTGTGTAAACCTATGGAAAAGTCCAGCTTTAATAAAGATATAGTGAATGCACTGGCAGTAAGCTTTTTCCTTTTACATCTGAGCAACGGTTTGTGTGTTTAAAGAATGCCTTAGCATGCAAAATGCAACTCTGAAGACATCTCTTCAGTTGGATAGAGACTATTTAATCATTTAAAAAGTAGGCCGAAGAGACTTACCCAGCCATATTGCTAAATAGTTATGAACTGCATCATATATAAATTAAGTGCTTACTAATTGGGGGTATGGATAAAATCTTTAGTCAGCTAAGTGTTTACAGTATTAATATCTACTTTAGCTTTTTAGAGCAAAGAAATTAAAGGGCCCATCTTAATTAAGAATGACAACTTTATTCTCACGGTTCCTTTTTATTTTGATGGCTAAAGAATAATGTTAGCGGGACCGGGAGATAGCTCAGAGGCATAAGCGCCTATCTGACAAGTGCAAGGTCCTGAGTTTGATACCTGATGGTAAAAAAAAAAAAAAAAAAAAAGAATAATGTTAGCATTTGCATTGTATTGATCCAGAAAGAATGATTTTATATATTGTAGCTTAGAGTATAGCTCCACAGCAGAGCTCACCCGTGGTCATGTGGAGTTTCACTTGTGATGCTTTCAGTTACTCAGACACTTTTACCTGGAGTGGCTTAGAATAGGAAAAGTTCTTCCAAAAGGACAGAACTTGTGCCTTACTCTGCATACCTGCTGTGTGTTCATTCTGCCCTTTATCTTCTCCCATAAACTAATGAGATCCCTGTGCTTTTCCAATCAAGAAGAAATATCTAGTGTGTTTGCCACCACTATCTAGAGAGCTTATTGACTTCTTCATCTTGCAGTAGTCGAAAAAATTTCTCCTTGGCAAGGAATGCAAATGTCTATTCAACATTTATTTAATGAATGAGATATTTCAGAGAATTAGTTTAGATTATATGGGTATGCCCATTGTATGTCTGGTAATTTCAAATTCAGAGTTATATCACTTTTAATAATCTAAAATATTGAGATTTCTATTTTATTTTCTATAGGGGGACAATATAAGGATATTTTTTCAAGTTGTACTTAAAATGTACAGATGCTCTGCTGAGATGCTGCATTGTGGGTAAGCAAATCTGTCTTCCAGTGTAGTCATTGGGCTGAAAGTAGCACTGAACATTTCAGGTTTTATTCAGTGCTTTCTATGTGCCAAATGAGGATTTCATATTTGTTAATTCATTTACTTATTACTGCTATCCCATGATGCTGATTTTTACTGTCATACCTATTTTGCTTATGAGAAGTTGAGAAGAAGAAAAGAACATTGAAGACATTGGGAGCAAAGGAGATAAGACAGTTGTCCACAGAAGGAAGTCGGAAAATTTGGATGTTAATTTACAAGATTAGATGCCGAAGCCCACGCTACTGACTGTCTTGCTGTCCTGCCACTTCTGTTTTGTGAAGAATTGGTTGAAGATGTGCACAGAACGCTGTATGTCTTCTAGTCTTTACTTTTTTGCACTTGAGGTACCTCTAGAGAGGAGCACATGGGTCAGGATGTGAGAAAAGCAGCCTGTGACAGAGCGGTCATGTCCCAGCGACATTGCCTTCAGTCAGACGTTGCTCTGCCCCTCCCTGGGGAGACTCTTAGGTGAGCTGCGAGTCTCCCTCCATTTCCTGCTCTGTGAGTTGCTGATGTATTGTCCACTCCATCTGTGTCACAGCTTGCTATTTTATGTCCTCTACCAGCAGATGCCTGTTCTCGGACAGGACCTTTATACGTGGGAACACTTGCTCCAAGCTGTCCACTTTCGTCCCCTTAGAGATGGAAGGAATCTAAATAGTACTCTTCTGTAAAATATGCTGCCATTCAAAACTCAGGATTTGCTTCATTTTTGATAAGCTTGGTGGCCCATTCTATCGCCCACAGCTTCTGTGGTACGGGTGTTACAGTCATATTTTCAAGTAAACACAACCTCTCCTGGTGTACACAACTTTCATGATACAGAGATGAACATCTGGAGGCTGAAGCTCACTGCATAATTTGAAAGTATTTTTGAGGCACATACTTACAGTTAACCTCTTAGGGTAGCACTCTGTGAGAATTAATAGTGATTAAATTGGTTTTGGAAAGACCGTACTGACAGAGTGTTTTCACTTGGAGAGGCAGTGCATTGCTTCATTTCAGCAAGTATCTGTGTGGTGTGGACTGTGTGCTAGGCTCGGGGCCGAGGTGACTTCATTTCAGTAAGAGCACTGAGAAGGCAGTGGAAGCCATGTGCAGAGGTGCCAAGATGGGTTTTAGTCACGAGGCAGCGGGATGGAATAACAGGATGGGAGAGAGGTGATGGCAGGGGCTGTGTGGGTGCTGCTTCTGGTGTAACCAAATGTAACCAATCTGAGCCAGATCACATTAGCATCTTGTTGTCTTCATATGTGCTTTGAAGGTACTGAACATTATAGATTATTCTTTATTACATTATACATTTATATGTAATAATCATAATCTGTATAATTTTGGGTATATTTAGTCATATTTATGACATCATTTTATATCATTTTGGTATAATAAATATATAGGAACTAATTTTCAAAGAGAAACTGCTAATTATCTTTATATATTTATTTATTTATTTTTTTTGGTGGAACTGGGGATTGAACTCAGGCCCTTGTGCTTGCCAAGGAAGTGCTTACTCTATTGAGCCATCTCTCTGGCCCAGCTAATTATCTTTAGATATATAACAAAGACATTGTCTCTGACTATCAGAAGTTTGGATTTTTTTTTGTATTTTAGGGAAGGGTCTACAGGTGTTTAGGTCTCATTACTAGATCAGACTCATAGTGATCCACCTGTTTACAGCCTCCCAAGAGCTGGGTTTACAGGCATGTGCCACCACACCCAGGCTCAATCACTGGTCTCATCATGCCCCAGGGGAATTGAACCCCAGGCCCCTGCACCTACTTGCAGGCACTTTAATCCACTGAGCTCTTTGGCCAGCCCTTGGAGTTTGGAATTTAAAATCATATTAACACCAAGATATCTTATAAATATCAAGCAACCACATTAAGCATTTTGTATTTGCCCAAATGCTATCTATCTACTTACCTGACCAGCATGTGTGCTAATAATTTTTCCAAATAGTTCTGCAAAAGCAATGTAATGATTCCATTATGATGCTGAAAGATCCAATATGTCACAAAATCACATAGTTCTTTAAATTTATTTTTTCCTCACCTCTTATTACTGTTACACTATTTATGATTGCTACTCTGAAATATGAACTTTTAAAAATTCATTACACAGTTGCTTACACCATTGGGATCTGTCAAATTATAGCATTCTGGATGTTTATACATTTGAGGGGATCCCCTATAGTTTACTGCAACTCCCTGAAAAGAAAGAAAAATCAACATACTGGTCTCTCTTTTCTGCTTTGTTTCACAGATTTGTTTATTGAGAATGAGCACATGGAGGGTAGACAGGGGGCTGTAGGATGAGTTTGCCACACTGTGCTGTGCTGTCCAGCCATCAGAGCTGCGTGGTGCCTCTGTGTCTGAGGAGAATTTGTGCGAACTGTCAGTTGAAAGCTTGTACAGTGTTCCATTAGTAATGAATTATGGGAGTAATTTCATTAATTTCTTCACCTCAGTCAGTACATATTAATGTAAGTTACTCAACCAAACATCAAAAGAACCATTGCATTTTAACCTTTTGTCTTTTACTGTATAACCAGGAACAGTGCAAAAATAAATTAGCGTAGCATTGCTTTAAAAAAAAATGACTGCAGATAAGGAGTGGACATAATTTTTTCTGTTTTTAATTTAATAGCAGGTTTATAGTTTTATGCAAAACCATTCACATTACATTTGACCCTCTAGGAACTGCTTTCTTTTTTTTTTTTCTGTAGTTATAATTTTGAGTCTTTAATAATCTGTTGTTAAATCCAGTCTCAGTTTGATTAATGAATTGTGATGAGCCACTGCATTAATTTTCAGGTTTGGTCTAATGCCCTAAAAGGCTGCTTTGTTGCAGATGTTATTAAGGCTAAACTCTTCAGGAGAAGCCATTGGATGGCAGTGTGCCCCAAGTAATGGGCCGGCTGCACATGTGGAAGGCTCTCTTGTTGCAGCCTGCAGTAACTATGGAGTGGTGTTATCAGAAGAGGAAACCCTGGGTTAGCCCAAGGCCCCAGAACAGGGCCTGCACCCCGCTGAGGAGGTTTCTGGATGCAATTCAGGGAAGTTGTGAATTTCGATAGGAAAAAAGTATTTTGATTAACTTCTGAAATGTAACATTCTGTTCAAATATAAATCTAGTCATCAAACCACAGGATTATCAGCCATGTGTGACCATGATTAGAAATCACAAATATGTACATAATACACTATAGGTTTGCAAGTATGTTTTCTTTTTTTTTCACTTATTTATTTGGTACAGGGTCTCATTACACAGCTCAGACTCATAGTGATCCTCCTGTGTTCAGCCTCCCTAGGGCTGGGACTATAGGCGTGTGCCACCATGCCCAGGGCTGGCTCAGTGTGCCCTGGGGGAGCCAGCATGGCAGGCAGGACCGGGGATTGAGCCCTGGCCCCTGTGCTTGACAAAGCAGGCGCTTAGTCCACTGAGCTATCTTGTTGGCCCTGGTTGCAAGTATCTTAATGTATCATTTATGCTCATCAGTAATTCAAAGCCATAGTTTGATTTGTTAATAAATGGAATAAAGAAGTACATGTATAACTGATTTAGAACACACTTTCTACAATTTTGAGGCAATGGGTTTCATTTTTAGTTTTATTTTTAGACTTTTAGCAATAAGATGGGATCTGGCGTGCCCAAGGGCAGGGACCCCACATGTAGCTCTTGTCCGGGATGCTTCGGAATGCTGGCATGTGGCATACTACTCAGGCTCTGCTTCCGGGAGCAAGTCTGAGGATTAGACATTAGACCCAAGTGACCAAGTGATAGCAATGACAGAATTGGGGTAGCATCCATTTCTCAGCTACCTCTCTTCCCACCTCCTCTCCTCCTTAGCTCCTGGAAGCGATAAACTGTTTGCCTAATTCACTGATATTTCCTAAGCCCATATTGTGTTGTTTGACACGTAGGAAGCACTTAGCCAATAATGAACAAATGATGGCTTTAAGAGGAAATAATTTTTTCTCCTTCATTTGAAAGAATCTAGATTTTAAAATCATTTTTTAACAATGAAATAAAATCTGGTATCCAGATGCTCAAGAATTTATTGCCTTGTAAAAGTATTTATGAGCCATTGGAAATGTTTACAGGAACTGATATTAGACAGTTTATTGTCCAACAGCTCAGTTTATCAGGGTACGGTAGAATCTCATAACTGATCTATTTCAAAGCATTGTTATAATTAAACAAAGAGAACAGAATTCTCCAAAGGCAAATGTAGCTGTGGAGAGCTAGGAAATTATATTAAAGTAGAAGATTAGCATGTGCATCTTGAGTGTGTGGATGTGTTTATGTGTGTCTGTGAGTTAAAAAAAAAAATCACCATAGTGAGAGTCTGTAGGCTGTAAGTTGCCTTAGAGATTATTTTTCAATTTAATTTAACAAGTATTGAAACTGAAGCACAAATAGGTTAAATGACCAGTGACCTCCTAATTGCTAAATCCAATAAACTCTTCTCAGACCTTATCTTGTTTGACCATGCTATTGAATTTTATGTTGTTTACCTTTTTCTCTTTCTGGTACCTGTGTGCGGGCTGTTTCTGCCTCTCTGAATGCCCTCTTCTCTTTTTTTTTTCTATTTTTTTGGTGCAGGGTCTCACTATGCATGCAGCCCACATTCATAATGATCTTCCTGCTTTTTGCCTCCCATGTGCTGGGATTACAGGCACGTGCCACCACGCCTGGATTGCATCGCTGGCTCAGCGCACCCGAAGGCGGGGCCGGCGCGGCTTGGGGAACCAAGGATCGAACACTGGTCCCTGCGCTTACCTAAGCAAGCGTACCCTCTTCTCCTGGACTTCCTGTTACTCTTCTTCCAGGAGGGTGCATCTCTTATACTTTTCTCCACCTCTCAAGTAGAGTTTTGTTCTATTTAGTTCAGTGTTTCTTAACATTTTTTTTTTTTATCATTGCTCTCCTAAACAGTCTTTTTATAGCCCACTGCTTAATGCTTCCTCATCTTCTGGTGGGATTTTAATACCAAAGTATGGCACATATGTGTTTATATACAAACCATTATAATATGTAAGATTTTTTTTTTAACCTCCACAAGCTAATTTCTTATTAGTAGCACCAGATTCCTCAACCCTGTGGACTTAAATAAGGTTATAAAGGGCCCCAAACTACCCATTTTACTTAAGAAAAAATTCTAGTCTTTCCCATGGGAGTTTCTTGCTCCCATAATTATTCAGGGTGTTTATCTGTTTTCATGTACTCATTCTGTTTTGTCTGCCCCTTGCTACCTACTGGGGTAGCCTGGAATGCAGGGTCCAGCCTGGGTGTGTCTGCCTTGGTTATGATGAGCAAGCTTGAGCAAATGCTGCTGGTGGGTGAGGAACCTTAAGCCCCTCTGTAACTGCCTCTGCTGGTGGGTTGGGGAGGATGGTGGCTGTTGCTGCTGCTGCCTTTGCCCGTGGGTGCCTGTGTTTTCTGGTGCTGGCCTATACACCCGGTAGAGTACTTGGTCAGCCATGTGTGTAGTGCAGCAGTATTTGGTGATGATAAAATCCTTTAAATTCTCATTCACACATCTATGTTCTTTAGGGCTGTCAAGGCCTAAAGATCAACTTGCTATTTGGAGTGGCAGTTGTCTTCCTTAGCTTCACACGTGGCTTCTATTGTCTCTATTCCTGGAATGGCCATCTCTTAAGCTCTCAATTATGATTTCTTTTATGAAGTTTTTCAATGTCCATTCAAAATCTCTATATGATGCACTCCTCTTTGCTCCAGACAGCTTGGTTCCCAGAGTTATTG
The DNA here is from genome assembly GCA_004027165.1 of Ctenomys sociabilis. Taxonomy (NCBI): domain Eukaryota; kingdom Metazoa; phylum Chordata; class Mammalia; order Rodentia; family Ctenomyidae; genus Ctenomys; species Ctenomys sociabilis. The sequence continues at coordinate 35,855 of PVKA01016892.1, read as the reverse complement.
TGTGTAGACTGTTCATGACTTTAGTTACTTTTGTCCCTGTTGAGCCAAAACAGCTGACACCCAAAGTTAAGAGAGGAGAGGTTGACTACAGGTCACAATTTGTAGGGATTTCAGTCCACAGCCATTTGGCTCCAAGATAGGGTGGCACGGTATGGAAAACATTCATGGCATTTCAGGGCAGGCAGAAAAGATACAGAGGTGAGCACCAAGGGGCAAGTAACAGGAGCAACACAGCAGCAACAGGCCTTCCTTCTTTCTCTGCCTTTATATTCCATCCAGTTCACACCCTTTTGACTGGTGTCACCTCTATTGGGGTAGGGTACCCTTAATCCCAGCATCACACCCATAATCCCAGAGTCACACCCCCAATCCATACTCACACACCCTAATTCGTCTTTGAAATTCCACACCTATGACTTCATGGGTTGAAGGGAGCAATCTAGGTGCATGACACAACAGTTGGTAGACCAAATTATTCCCTAAACTCCTTGAGGGCAAGGAACACACTGACTTGTAAGATTTAGCAAATAAAATCATGGGATAATCAGTTAAATTTTTCAGATGAGCAATATAAGAGGGGCTGGCCAGATAGCTCAGGGGACTAAACTACCTGCTTAGGCAGGCCCAGGGGACGGGGTTTGAGCCCCATCAGGCAAGGCCAGCCTTGCCCCCAGGGCCTGCTGAGATAGCAATGGTGGTGCAGGCCTGTAATCCCAGCTCTTGGGAGGCTGAAAGCAAGAGGATCACTATGAGTCAGATCTGTGTAGTGAGACCCTGTACTATATATATATATATATATATATATATATATATGTACTATATATATATATATTTACAAAATAAAATTATATATATATATAATTTTATTTTGTAAATGTCCTTTAATAGAAAATGTTCCCTAGTTGATATGTGTATTTGAATATTTGAGCATGAGGCATACTTCTCTTAAAAATTCTTCATTCATTACTTCACTGATTATATCTGTATCTGTATCTGCAATCCCCAAAACATGTACTAGACTTTATTGTATTCTGGTCTTCTAGGAGCCACCTATTTGCAAAATGAAGGCATTTATTCTAGATGCTGGTAGCACAGCAGTGAGCAAAACAAGTCTTCAGCATTTGGAGATGACCTTCTAGTGGGTGAATACAGATCTACTACAGATGGATAAATATAAATAGTAAATAAGTGTAGCATTTACTGTGTTAATGTTGGTAAGAGCTAAGGAGAAAAATAAAGCAGAAAAAGAGACAAAGCATGTCTACAGTGGAGCTGATTATTTTCTCTTTCTTGATTCTTATCTCAGCTGATAGCAACTCCTTTTTTTTTTTTTTTTCAATTGCTTACACCAAAACACTGGAATTCATCCTTGGTCCACCCTGTTGTTTGCTACCTTGGAGGTCTATCCGGAAGCATCCCTGCCTCTGCTGATGCCTCCGTGATTCAAGCCACTGGGCTCTCTTATTAGATCATTGCAGTAGTATTAGACATAGCATCCCTTCCTCTGCCCTTATCCTTCTATATCCCATTTCCAATAGTGCAACAGGAATAAGTGTTTTGGGGCCAGCAAGATAGCTCAGTGGACTAAACACCTGCTTTGGCAAGTGCATGGACCAGGGTTTGATTCCTGAACCCTCATGTTGTGCCAGCTTGGCCCCCAAGGGCACACTGAGCTGGCAACAAAGTCCTGGTATGGTGATGCATGCCTGTAATCCCAGCATTGTGGAGGCTGAAGATAGGAGGATCACCACAAGTTCAATGTGTGTAGTCAAACCCTGTACCAAATACACAAATAAATAAAAAAGTAAGTCTTTTAAATGTAAATCAAATTATCTGTGTGCCATTTTCCTCTTCACATGATTCCAACGATGCTTCATTTTCCTTATTCTAAAGGCTGAGTACCATGCTTTCTGTGATTTTATGATTGGCACCCCCTTCTTCCCTTCCCTATTTACCCCTCTGACCTTATACCTAGTAACCTTTTCCCCCTAGGGTGACCACCTAATAAACCTGGTTTGTCCTGATGCTACTGATTTTAGCAATGAAAGTCACACATCTCAGGACATCCCCGAGTCCCATTGTTTACCCTGCACACCACTCTAGCCACGTAGGCCTGTGTACAGGCCTATAGCACTCCCACCTTGGACACCCACCTTTGTTCTCCCTGTGTGGACTGCTCTAATCCTTTTACTACCACCCAAGTTTTGTTTAAATAGCATCCTCACCCCACTTACAATTCCAGTTCCTGTTTCATCCTCTGCAGAGTGTCACTAGTATCCCTTACCCCATGCCTACCTCTTCTATGTATTATGTCCAGGTCACAGTACAGTTCATGCATGCTGCACATTTACTGTTTCTTTCCTCCTGCTAGGATGTGAGCCTCTTGAATGCACATGTGTATATTTTGTTTACACTTTTGTCCTGAGCGCCTGGCTCATGGTGGCACTGGATAGATATTTGGGGGATTAAACTGGAGAGGCGTTGTGGGCTGCAGTGGGCTGGGGGAGGACCTGCAGTGACAGCTAATGGTCAGGCGAGGTCAGGTTTGAGAGGACTGCACTGCGAATCTGGGGAGGAAACTTCCAGGGACAGGTACAGAGGAGAACAAATGTTGTGCTCTCTGGGAGAGCACTGAGGCAGCGAGGCAGAAGCAGAGAGCACAAGTGGAGGACAGCTGAGGAGAAGCAGGAGAGGGGATGCAGATCTAGATCTAGAGTATGTGGAGATAGGTTCATAACCGTGTGGGGGAAGTGAAAAGCAAGCTGGGCAGATTTGTTGAGCTGGGTGACATGGTCTGATTTAGTTTCAACAATGCACCTCAGTGACTGTGTTGACAGCAACTCAGTGAACCAAGGATAGAAGCAGGGAGTCCAGGTATGAAGCTCTGAAACCAGAAAAAAGGTGTTGTCATTCAGACAGGATTAGCAGCTGGAGATGTAATGAACATGGTCACAGTCTGAATATATTTTGAATTAAAGCCAATGGAAAATGTTGGTAACGTGGATGCAGAAGAGAGAAAACAAAGCCAAGTGTAATTCCTTTCATTTTTTAAAGTAAACTTTTCTTCAGATATAACACACATACCAAAAAACCCGACCAAATCATAAATACAGAGATCAGTGAAGTTTTCACAAGTGAAAAACACTCACATGAATATTTCTCCTATTGGGACGTAGACCGTGACCAGCTCCCAAGAGGCCTCTGTTCATGCTGTCACTCAGGCATCCCTCCTAGTGAAAGTGACCGCCAGCTCTGCTGTGTCTGCCAAGCTCACCCTAACCTGTGTTCTCAAGTTCTGATCTGTGGTCTTTTCATTGTCATTTGGTTTTTAACTTCCCTTGTCATTTCATTCTTTTTGTTTGTTTCTAATTTAACTCTATTGGGGTCAGAGAATACATTAATGCCTTCAATATTTTGAAATCTTTTAGGACTTGGGGCTTATGTTATAGCCCAACACATGGTCAGTTTTGGCAAGTGTCTCATGGTTCCTTTATTAAGTGGAGACTTTTTTATATGAGCCAAGTTTGTTGATTCCATTCTTCAGTCTGATTGTTTAATGAGTAATTGAGAGCAGCATATTAAAATCTTCCACTATTGTTATGGATTTATCTTTTTATAATTTTTTAGTACTGTCAATTTTTACCTTACATTTCTTAGGGAAACGCATTTGAAATTGCCCTATCTTGATGAACACTGAGAGAACGAGGAAGGAGAGAAAATAGCGTTCATGGATTATAGTACCTACAGCCAAGCTGCAGCTCAGGAAGGCTACAGTGTTTACATAGCCCAGCCAACTCATGGATATGCACAGACACCCATGCATATGGGCAGCAAAGCTGTGGACCCTATGGACTGCCCACTGGTGTCAGCCATACCCAGGCTCATACCATTGCCGCCTATGAGCAGACTGCGTATGCAACTTCCTATGGACAGCCTCCCACTGCTTATACTATTCCAGCTGCCCCAGGTGTACAGCCAACCTGTTCAGGGGAATGGCACTTATGATACCACCACTGGTATAGTCACCACCACCCAGGCTTCTTATGCAGCTCAGTCTGCATATGGCACTTGGCCTGCTTACCAGCCTATTGGCAGCAGCCAGCAGCCACTGCACCCACCAGACTACAGGATGGTAAGAAGCCTATTGAGACTACTCAACCTCAATGTAGCACAGGGGGTTATGACCAGCCTGGTCTAGGCTATGGACAGAGCAGGTACAGTTATCTCCAGGTTCCTAGAAGCTGGCTGATGTAGCCAGTCGCAATGCAACCATCCTGCCCTCCTACCAGCTACTCCCCTCTACATAACCAACTAGTTATAATCAGAGCAGTTACTCTCAGCAGAACAACTATAGGCAGCCGAGCAGCTATGGACAGCAGAGTAGCTATGGTCAACAAAGCAGCTATGGGCAGCAGCCTCCCACTAGTTATCCACCCCCCAGACTGGATCCTACAGCCAGCCTCCAAGTCAATACAGCCAACGGAGCAGCAGCTACGGGCAGCAGAGTTCATTCTGACATGACCACCCCAGTAGTATGGGTGTTTATGGGCAGGAGTCTGGAGGATTTTCTGGACCAGGAGAAAACTGGAGCACAAGTGGTCCAGATAACTGGGGCAGGGGAAGAGGGGGATTTGATTATGGAGGCATGAGCACAGGATGGTGGGGAGGAGGACTTGGTGGAATGGTCAGTGCTGGAGAGGGAGGTGGCTTCAGTAAGCCGGGTGGACCCATGGATGAAGGACCAGATCTCGATCTAGGCCCTCCCATAGATCCTGATGAAGACTCTGACAACAGTGCAATTCACATACAAGGACTAAGCGACAGTGTGACAATTGATGATCTGGTAGACTTCTTTAAGCAATGTGGACTGTTAAGATTAACAGGAGAACTGGGCAACCCATGATCCACATCTACCTGGACAAGGGAACAGAAAAGCCCAAGGGTGATGCCACAGTGTCCTATGAAGATCCACCAACTGCCAAGGCTGTCATGGAGTGGTTTGATGGGAAAGATTTTCAAGGAAGCAAACTTAAAGTCCCCCTCACTCGGAAGAAGCCTCCAATGAACAGCATGCGAGGTGGCATGCCACCTCATGAGGGCAGAGGGATGCCACTACCGCTTCATGGAGGTCCAGGTGGCCCTGGGTTACATGGGAGGTTGTGGAGGAGACAGAGGAGGCTTCCCTCTGAGAGGCCTCTGGGGTTCCCTTGGAAACCCCTCTGGAGGAGGAAACATCCAACATTGAGCTGAAGATTGATTGGCAATGTCCCAATCTGGGTTGTGGAAACAAGGACTTCTCCTGGAGAACAGAATGCAACCAGTGTCAGGCCCCAGAACCTGAAGGCTTCTTCCCACCATCCTTCCCACCTCTGGTGGTGATTGTGGCAGGGGTGGCCCTGGTGGTATGTGGGGAGGAAGAGGTGGCTTCATGGACCATCGTGGTCCTGGTGGAATGTTCAGAGGTGGCCGTGGTGGAGACAGAAGTGGTTTCTGTGGTGGCTGTGGCATGGACTGAAGTGGCTTTGGTGGAGGAAGATGAGGTGGTTCAGGGGGCCCTCCTGGACCTTTGATAGAACAAACGGGAGGAAGAAGAGGTGGATGTGGAGGACCTGGAAAAATGAATGAACGTGAGCACCATCAGGAGTGCAGAGACCAGCCCTACTAGACGCAGATACCCCGCAAAGCTGCACTGACTACCAGATTTGTTTTTTAAACCAGAAAATGTTTTAAATTTATAATTCTGTATTTATAATCTTAGACCACTGAAAGGTCAAAAGGTCAGCATTATGATTATTCCTTGTCTGTACTTTAGTATTTTTCACCATTTGTGAAGAAACATTAAAGCAAGTTAAATGGTTAAAAAAAAATTGCCCTATCTTTTTAGTAGACTGGCTCTTTTTCACTTTTCTTGAGACAGTGTCTCTCTGTGTAGTACAGGATGGCCTCAAACTCACAGCAATCCTGTGTTAGTCTCCAGAATATTGGTATCACAGGCATGTGCCAAACTGCTCAGCCCTGGTAGACTAACTTTTAAGCATAATCCTGAAATGTTCCGTATTTTGTTTGACAATACTTCTTCTTCTTTTTTATTTTTTCTTTTTTGGAGCAACTGGGGATTGAGCTCAGGCCCCTGTGCTTGGCAGGCAATCACATATTCCACTGAGCCATCTCTCTGGCTCTGACAATACTGTTTACATATCTCTCTACTCATTCTTTCACTGCCAACCTTTTTGCGTACTGAAATTTAAGATGAATTTATTCGGGTAAAATATAATTGAATATTTGTTCTTTTAACTGGGAGTACTTTAACTTGATATTGAAGCATTTAGTACTTTTATAGTTAATGTAATTATTGGTGGTATTTTTGGAATTATGCTTACTGGATATAATAGCATTCATTCTTTACATATTAGAGATTAATAGAGATTAGAGGCCTTGTCCCTTCCCACGTAACACTAGACCTTATTCACAAATTAAATCCATTGCTCCCCATGGCTGTTTATGACATTGTTGTCATGTATTTAATTATGCATATATTTTGAACTCTATAAAATATTATTGTTGATTTGTAGCCCATTATTTATTTATACTCATATTTACCTTTCTGTTGCTATTCATTCCTTTCCCTATTTCTTTCTGTCTGGGACCACTTGCTCCTCTCTAAAGAACTCTCTGGAGCATTTCTTTTACTATGGATCTGGACAACAAAATCCTTTTGAAAAAATGTTTTCAAACTTGAAGTATATTTTCATTGGGGGTAGAGTACTAAGTTGTCAATAATTTCATGACTTCAAGATAACATTCACTCCATTTTGTCTGGCTTCTAGTTTCTCTGGAGAACTCAGAAGCTCCTTTGAGGATAATGTGCTATTCAATCCAGATATTTCTATGTTCATGCTTTGTGTTTGCCATTTTGGCAGTTTTTCTATGCTGGGAATAGTAATGTATTTATCCCTCTTTTGGCTTGACACAGTTATCTGTTCTGGGAAATTCTCAGATGCTATCTCTTCAAATACTACTCTGGTGTCCTCTTCCTCTGTAATCTACTTCTGGGGCTCCAGCTGTACTAACTTTCAGACTTTTCCACCTTCTGTATGTGACTTGCACTCTAGCATATATTTTGTTTATATTTTTTCCCTTGTGGTTCAGTTTCTGTACTTTCTACAGTACTATCTTATGGTACTAATCAGTTTTGCCTGTACTTAATGTAGTAAACTTATCTGTTAGATTCTTTATTATGCTTATCAGTTCTAAAATTTCCACTTTTTGCCAGGTGTGGTGGGGCATGCCTGTAATCCCAGCACTTGGAATGCTGAGGCAGGAGGATTGTTGTGAGTTCGAGACCAGCCTGAGCTATAAAGTGAACTTAAGGCCAGCCTGAATTGCATAGTGAGACCCTGTCTCAAAAAGACAAAAAAAAAAAAAAAAAAAAAAAAAATCCACTTTTTAAAAAGATTTGATTTCTCTGGAGAAAATATTTTGTCATCTATATTTCAAACATATTAATCCATGCATAAGAACATCATTATTTGGATGAACTATGGGCATATTTGTGTTATTTTTTTAAAATCCTTTTTTTTTTGACACATTGGGCAATTTTTAAATTGAACAACAAGCATTTTATATGAAAAATTGGCGAGGCTCTATTAGTGGGGCAAACTTCTGGCATGCATGCTGCGGCAGGCTGGTCACTGAAAGGTCTAAAAGGTCACCATCCCTGCCCTAGACAATATTGTCTTCTAGAAGCATCATGCTGTAGGACAGTAGGCACTACAGTGAGGGCAGAGAAAATCTGATCTGCATCTGAATGCAAAGAAGTTGGGTCCCAGAGCTTCCCTGCCTAGGCCCAGCTTGCAGGCCGAGTAGTCTTGACTGGATGACTTAATAGTTCAGTTCAGGCTCAAGTCAAGAACTTCTGACATTGCCAGTCCTACAGATAACCCACTACTATTATGGACTACTGGACTATATTGGATTATTTTGCTGAAGTCACGCACCTACAATATTTAAATGACAATGGAATACCCATCTCTGACAAAATCAAACAAAAAAGTGGGATACAAATGAAGGATGATTTTGTATATGTAGATACAAAATAGGATAGCTTCACAGCTACTTTCTCTTAATTCAGTGAGAAGAAAGATTTGTACTAATAGGGTTTGGGCAAGATATCATGTCTGCATCTTGTACTATGAATAACTATTATGATAACAACAATATGCCATGTATTAATTATTGAAACTGTCCTAGTAATCGGTTTGGAAGCTGCCTCATTGCTATTTGTTTCTCGATAAAATTAATAAAAAATACTTCAATTCATCAACTGTCACATTTATAATGGAAAAAATTGTATTTTTTCCACAGGGTCATTAAGAAGATTAAGTGAATTAATGCATGAAAATCCTTTAAAATGGCCCCTAATACATAGGAAGCTGTCAGTAAGTATTTGCTGGCAGAGTTATTCATTCTGGTCAGATGAGACAAAAACTAAGGCCTGCCAATGCATACATTTAACAAATATTAATTGGAGTCACGCCCAATGGAACTCAAATTGTGCAAAAGTTTACACTTTGTTAAAAGATAAAATCAGGAAATAGTGTGGAATTAAAAAACTTATTATACAGTGGCATAGTTTGTAAAAGCTAAATCTTGGAAATAGCCCAAAGGCCCATCAACTAGTGAATGGATAAAGATGTGATTTTATTTCTTCTGCAATGGAGTACTACTCTGTCATAAATAAGGATAAGCTGGAGGCATTTCTCTCCAATGGATATACACTTAAGTGAAATAAATCAGACATACATGTGTAAATTCAGTTTTATTTCTCTGGTGTGTGATACTGAAAGAATAACTAAGGATCAAAATATATGACAGATACTGGAAAATGGGACAAAATCTTCAAATGAGAAAGGGAACAGGGAGGAAAGAAGGAAGAGACAGACAAAAAAAGACAATAGAGGGAAAAATGGAAATAAAGTTTTTGTAAATAAGGAGGGGAAGAGTAGTTAAAGGGAGGGGAGAAGAATGGGAAATAAAAAGAGGCAGATATATCATGTACAGGTACAAATTCCCTCTGACGAATGTTATCACTGTTTTTATTATTTAAATGTAATAATAAAAATAAATTAGGTTAAGTATGCAAAAAATTAAAAAGAAACAGAAAAGAATCATTGTAGTAGGATCATTTTGATCAAATTCAAGGTACATGATTTTACCACAGATACTGTACATGAAGCAATCTGTGTTTTGACCGGTGATAGATTGATAATCACCTATCCAGCTAAGCCAGTCCACAGAGAGGCAGTTAATATTGTGAAACTTCAATAAAGTCGACTGTCAATGCGATAGATATTGCAGGTGAACTCCTTGATCTCTCATTGTAATCCTTTGAATCTCTGTTATCCATCACTCTATAATACATTTGTTTAGCAGGGAAATAGGCTTCTAAAATCTCACCATCAAAGTAAGCCTCAACAATAACATTTCTAAATCTGACACAAGTCTCAACAACACTGTCAGAACACTATTTAGCTATCAAATTTAGTGAGGTGATGTAAATTTACAGAGAGGTGGCAAGAGATTGAAAAGTGCTCTGCTTTGTGTGCTTGGACAATAAAAACAGTTTGTGAAGTATATTTTTCCTCACTTGCCATCCCTATCAGACATTTGAGTAGTGGGTTTTGCTATTAAGCACCCCTCTGCCCTGACAGGCCAAAATGTCGACATTCAAAAGTTTAGTTTCACAAATGAAAATAAAACTGTCAAAAAGCAAGTAATACTAACAAAGAGTATTTGTTTGGGAAAATGATTTATTTAGTTTTAGCTATCTTGTACTTGATTTTGTCATCAAAATGAGTTGTGGTCTTAAAGGTTCTTTCTGGAGCACTGCATTCCACAAAGGCCACAACTCAAGAAAAAGCCAGTCATGGCTCTGGTTAACCTTTCCAGGTGTTCACCCTTCATGAAGGAGACATTTGCTCTTTTCCTGGTATATTTTGCATTTGTATGAACATTTTAATGAATTATCTTATTGTGTGTGGTTCAATGTCCTGAGGGAAGAGTTGTCTTTTGTTTAATTTCAGGAAGCAGGGTCTGCTCTGCCAAGGTATGGTAGAGCCTAAGGAAACACTTCCTGTACTTAAATTATGAGCTGAGAAGTAGCTTCTAGGGGTCTTACTAATTTGAATTCCAGGGGCTTAAGCTTGGGGAAGTTTCTGACTATGTCTGAATCCATTTCTTTCCTACTCCGTGTGGGAATTTTGCAGGGATTTTGCATAGTTCCTTAGGCAGTCAATTATAGACCTTTTTTTTTTTACTAGTAATTTTTGAATCCATTATTCTCAAATATCAAATGCATAAGGAAAACATATTCTTTAAGTGATGGTATAAGATACAATGCTTCAACTAAATGTTTCTTAAAGATTAGAAAAAATTCCAGTTGTCCTCATGCTTATTCAGAATTACCTAGAAGAAGAGCTGAAGAGTTTGGCTTCTCTTTGTGGCAGCAAGCTCTGTGAGGATAGGTGCAGGCACCTGTGTGTCCCATCCCAACTTCTCATACCACGTGGAATATTTTGTATTAGCAAAATATATTAAAGATGTGTAATTAAGTTTATTGATCTATATTTTTCTTTTTTTTTTTAAACTTTCTTTTTTTTTTTTTTTTTTAATCTTTTGTTTTGAGACAGGGTCTTACTATGCAGTTCAGGTTGGCCTTAAGCTCACTTTGTAGTTCAGGCTGGTCTTGAACTTACAATCCTCCTGCCTGAGCCTCCCGAGTGTTGGGATTACAGGCATGCGCCACCATGCCCGGATGATCTATATTTTTCTTGAAAATTACTTCTAATTTTAGAACATTAAATTCTGGGGAAAACCTAGGGAAAAATTGAGTCCTTACAAGATCTGTTCAAGGATTCTTTAGTTCATTTCACTGGAAATCCATCTTTTTTTTTGTACCAATAAAACTTTGCCTGTGTCAGTAGAAAGCTGCTAGCCAGCAGAGAGTTTGCTTTGATTCTTGACCCTATCTTAACTAAATTCATTAAAATGGCTAGGAAACAGTGGAGGAAAGAATAATATTCAAAAAGAATTCTTACATATGATACATTATTATTTTCAAAAAGAAAATTATATCTAATATGTTAATTAGAGCAGAGTTGACTATTTTTAATCATAGTAATAAACAGTAGTTTGAAATGTTCAGAAAAGATTCAGTAATAATAGTTAACATTTATTGAACATTTAGATGAGCCACATTCTTTTTTCTCCTCACAGCCAAGAATTTATTTGATCCATTCAAGCAACATTGAATTTGGCACTATGATTAGCAATTTATATATGAAGAAGCCAAGTTGCAGTTTTCATATGGGTAAATTATAGTTTAGGCCACAAGGCAGATGCACTAATGTGGACTATCCATTCTGCTTTTCTCTCTTGCCTGGCTTCCATTTTTTTTTTTTTTTTTATTATGATAAAGTATAAATAACACAAAATTTACCAAGTTAATGATTTTTAAATATACAGTTCAATGTCATTAAGAACATCTCTATTGTTGGTGTCATCTCCCTCCGTCTCTCATATCCTTTTCTTCTTCCCACATTGACATGCATCATGCATCGGGCCATGACTCCTTATTTCCCTTTGTTCTTCTACAACTACAACCTACTTCCTGTTTCTATGGGTTTGTCTGCTAGAGACACCAGATGAGCCATCTTCTTCGTTTATAGGATTACTGTCTCCCACAGCAGGGTCACATTTTTCATTTTTTAGTCAGCAATTTGGTTGATCATTGGCGGCCAACTATGTGTAGGCTCAGCATAATTGCTTTCAGCTCTAGGTGTGTGAACCTGTGTTAATTTTTAGTCATAAAGGCTTTGGACCTTTCAAAAGCATTTCCTTATATTCTACAAAGGATTCTACAGAAAAATTTGTATCACCTCTGTTCCCTCTCAGCCCACATGTAGCTCTCTGTCTTCCTTTACATTTTTGGCCATCGAACTCTGAGGAATTTGAAGCGCTCCTCAAGACGCTTGCTTTTGTGAATTCTCCCAGAGTCTTCAGGTGCTCTGTGGAGTTTCACCATTTGCAATTTAGTTCCAAGGCAGTCAGACTAGCTCACAGGGCAGTCAGAAGAATTGTCAGAAAGAAGAAGCTAGAACATGCAGAAAAAGAACAAAGGTAATAAATGAATACTGTTGTTTACTACACAGAGCATAAAGTTAAAATTTAAATTATTTTAAACTATCTTCTACTTAAAAAACTGGTCAAAAGGTTGGATTATAGCACCTGCTTAGGAAGGCGCAGGGACCTGGGTTCAATCTCTGGCATGCCATGCCAGACCTGCACCCAGGGCATGCTGAGATGCAATTGAGACTGGGCATGGTGGTATACTTGGGAGGTTGAAAACAGGAGGATCACTACAAGTCCATTCTGTGTAGTGAGACCCTGTAGACTTTGTAGACTATATATTAAATAAATAAATAAATGAATAAATAAAAACTGGTGGATAAATTTATTGAGCTTGAGAAAGGCACCTGGTTCCTACAAGGATGACCATGTAGGGGCAAGGTATGACCACACAACTAGGAGAAGGAACTGGGTTTTGCTCCTCCTTACTGGGGGTGCTGGTACACAGGAAGCTTTTAACAAACAGTTGTTCAGTGAATCATCAAAGTTGCTGCTAAGGGGGATTTTCAAGACATAAGACCAAAACATCAAAACTTTGTCTTTGGGTTTACTTAGGCATTCAAATGCCAATTGGACAAACTGAAGAGATGCTTTCTCCCTCAGAGCTCCCTCGTGCTTGTCCACTAATATACTTTATAGCATAAATGAAGCCAGTGTAAATAGGGATTTGTAGAGCTAACTAAGCCCTTGGCTGGTCTTTATAATTTTTTTGTTTGCTTTTTTGTCCCATTTTCAATGTTACCCTTATGTGAGATTATATGTCGTTTTGATTTTTCCTTTCGAAAGAAATGGGATTTTAACAGGTAAGTCTCAAAATGTATTTCTAAAAAAGTGGCCAATATATATGAAGAATTACTCAATATTTCTGGCCATTACAGATATACAAATTAAAACAACAGTGAGATTCCATTTTACTTCAGGAAGAATGACAGTCATCAGTAAATCAAATAGTAACAAATGCTGGCAAGGTTGTAGAGAAAAAAAGCCCTTCTACACTGCTGGGTAGAAATGTAAACTAGTGTAACCACTATTGAAATCACTACAGAGATCCCTCAAAAAACTTAAAATAAAAATTTCATTGGACCCAGCTTTTTCCTTTCTATGTACCTTCCTGAAAGAGTTCAAGACATTATCAGTGATCCATACACACTCATGTTTATAGCAGACAATTCACAACAGCTAAGTCTTGGATGTGAAGTGGCTTTGTCCGTCGCTGCCTTTCTCCAACCGGTGGGAACATTTTCCTGCTCTCGTCTGTCTTGGGCCCGCAGTCTTTTAGAGACCAAATGCCATTCTTTTAATTAAATTGCAGAGTTCTGATGGAGAGATATTTGAAGTTGATGTTGAAATTGCCAAATAGTCTGTGACAATCAAGACCATGTTGGAAGATTTGGGAATGGATGATGAAGGAAATGATGACCCAGTTCCTCTACCAAATGTTAATGCAGCAATATTAAAAAAAGTCATTCAGTGGTACACCCACAAGGATGACCTTCCTCCTCCTGAGGATGATGAGAACAAAGAAAAGACAACAGGTGACATCCCTGTTTGGGACCAAGAATTCCTGAAAGTTGACCAAGGAACCCTTTTGAACTTATTCTGGCAGCAAACTACCTAGACATCAAAGGCTTGCTTGATGTTACATGCAAGGTTGTTGCCAATATTATCAAGGGGAAAACTCCTGAGGAGATTCGCTAGACTTTTAATATCAAAAATGATTTTACTGAGGAGGAGGAAGCCCAGGTAGGTAAGGAGAACCAGTGGTGTGAAGAGAAGTGAAGTGTTATGCCTGACACTGTAACACTATAAGGATTGTTCCAAATGCTAGTTGCACTGCTCTGCTTATAATTGTTAATGTCAAACAATAAATAACTGCAACAGCAAAACAATTGTATCAGCACAATATTGTCCTCATTGCATGTGAAGTTTGAGTTACAGATTCCAAACCAATGGCTGGATTTCTTCTAGTCTGAGCAAAAGTTGCTGGCTTTCTTTATTTTTACTAAAGCTGAATTGTGGGTTCTCTGTAGAACGTTAACATTTTGCGGTTTCCTTTTTTTTTTTTTAAAGTGATTTCTGCATAGATTATTGTCCAGTTAACTTTAATCAGCTTTTCAAAGTTGGCATTCTAAATAAACCAACTTGCAAAAGCTTTCTGCAATAGAATTAACAAAATATTATCTTTATTCAAAAGTTGGAGACTGGAAAAAGGCTCCTTGAAGGAACTGCTCCAAGTGGGGCTGGTTAGAATGTCTTCCAGCCTCCTAGAGTCAGGCAGTGGCACTGGTATAGGTCAGCCTGCACGTAGCAGGACTCTCTTAGTTGGACCTGAAGACTTGTTTGATCTGTTTTTAATTTTTTAATCTTCTTAGCTTTGAATATGTTGCCTAGAGACTCAGTAACTACCAAGTTTGTGGTCTGGGGGAGAAATATAACTAGACAGTTTGTTAGCTTTTCAATGAAAAGTAACACTTAATTGATGAAAAAAAATCTTGGCTGTGCTCTATATGCCCATTAACAAATGAATGGATAAGGAAAATGTATTTATACTCAATGGGGTACTACTCTGCTACGAAAAAGGACATGTCTGAAACATTTGTAGGAAAATGGATGCATCTTGAATCCATCATGCCATCGGAAATATAAGCTTAAAGTTGTAGATGAAGCACGAGCTTACAAAATAATTTCTTTTATATGAGAAACCCAAACGATAAATAAATCAAACAGACAATAACAAGCAATGAGATAAATCTTTGGCAAACAGGGGTGGGACTAAGAGGTGCTAAAAGGAGGGAAAGGGATTCTAAAAACATTTAAGATACAGTATGTACACGTGCACAATATCTACAGTGAATGTATTTATTATGCGATGCAAACATATGCTAATAAAAAAATAGAATAAAAAGTCTATTTGGCTTATATATTACATTTTTCCTTTTCTTTCCTCTTCTCTGCTCTTTACTACCTATGCTTTATACATGTTGGTATATAGGAAGTTTCTGATTTAAAAACTTATTTGAAAATGGGAGGAGTACAGAAAGGCAGAGAGAGGCCTGATAAAGTACAAAGGGAGAACTGAAGAAAGACTGAATTCTTGGCCCCTTATTTAAAAGTTCAATAAGCGTAAAAATTGGCTTCCTCACAGGACTGACTGGTTTCCTCTGGAAAGAAATATCAAGCAATGATTTTACTCTGTGCGGTGAGATCGTAGATAGTGCTCTTGAGGAGGGCTGCATGAGTCTCAGCACTAGCCAGCCACGGGCACGCTCACCTACCTGCCTCACTGGGCCGGTTTCCATCGGATTCATACAACTTGCAAAATGGCAGCCTACGGTCACTTCTCAATGTCCTCTGAAATAAAGTTGATAGGCTGTTGTAACTTCTCAATCAGCATTTGTTTGTTTTTGTTTTCCTAGGCCTGGCAAAGGTTTAATTTTCTTTTAGGAATTATTCTATTGGTGCAAAGAGCTGTTTTGTTGGTATGATGGGGAAGCAGTGTAGTAGGGTTCATTTATTTGAATTTTCAATTTTTGAAAACTGTGCGATACCTATTTCAAATATCAGCTATGAAGTTTATAATGTTAGGCTTATTGAGTTTTGTGATGTGATTCCGCTGCGCTCTGGAATGCGTAAAGAAAATTAATTCAACATCTGAAAAGTAATTCTTTTAAAAATTATGAATAGCATGCTGTCATATCTGGGATTAAAAATATATTTTCAAAAATTAGTTTGAAATTAGGTACAAACCTCCAGGGAGATAAGAAACTCCCATGATTGGTAATAATTCTCTTTATTTGAGATTAAAAACAGCCCTTTTCTGTATGGTTCTCTATCCAGTTCTAGCTGGGCAATATATGGACCAATGTCAGACCTCTCTCAGAGGATAAAAAATCACAACTGAGGGCACAACAGAAATGTTCAAGGGATGTTGGCTGAGGAGGGCTTGGTGTGTATTTTAAATGTCCATCAAATATTTACTGAATTAATAGAACTGAAAAAAATCATTAAACGTTTTTAATGAGGAGGTTTTTGATTCTGGCTCTGTGAAACATTGAAAAGCAAAATTATTCTTAGACAAAACTTAAGATCTGGCACACTGAAGACCCCTGAGGTGGGCTTTACTCTCCCTTATGGCATATGGCAAGAAAGAAAACAAAGCAAGAGACAAAAATTACAAGGATATAGGGCTCTGGGGGCAATCAATATTCTTTGTGAAAAAAGATGAAGAATCTTCAATTAGCCACCATTTTATCAGACAGTACAGGGTGTGTGTGTGTGTGTGTGTGTATGTGTGTGTGTGTGTGTGTGTTATGGTGCTTTTCTTGGAACAATGGAGAAGCAGTGATTTAATGGGTACATTTTACATCATGAAGAAAACAAGTTCAGCTCCATCTCCAGAGCTGGGTGCTTGTTCTTCCTCAGCTGTCCTCAGCAGACCTCCTCCTGCTCTGTGAGAGTCACAGCCTCAGGGACATAGTTTCCCAGTGGTGACCCAGAGGAAGCAGGATTTTTACATTCCAAAACCAGCCCACAAGGCAAGGCAAGGAGGCCTTTGACAAAGGCTATGGCACTTTTGTAATTTGTGGTCCCTAACAAGGACATGTACTAAACTCAGCATCAGCCTCTGCTACAGACTTGCCTCTGTGGACACAGTTTTTCACCTCCATGGGCCTCAGTGTCTTCTCTGTAAAAGGAAGATGTGCAATGGTTTTCAAAGTATGAGTTTTTTTTTTTCTCTAAAAACCCAGTCTTATGAAGAATTCTGGCATATACAGTAGGTGCTGGCTGTCTAAAGTTGAATCTGGGGAGGTGGCCTGGATCCCTTCCTGCTGGGCTACATCTATGCCCACACAGTACAGCTTGCAGGCCACTGGACTTAATGGTTGGTAGGTCCCTCACCAGCTGTGACATTCCAGGGCACTGTTAATACTCAGCGTGACAGGAGCAGTCTGGATGTCAGCAGAAAGCACTTGAGGACATACTTCAGGAGTGCTTCTCTGCAGTAGCATCCTCTCCTCCCCAACCTGCTCTCTGCCTTGCAGTCTCTGATCCAGGTGGTAGTGCCATACTCTTAGTTGTCTTCCATTCCTGAAATATAGAAATCATACAAGGTTTCTCATTCATCATACACATCCATTACGTCTCCAGATCCTCTCAGATTTCACCTGTGAATCTTGCTGAAGCTTGGCATCTCCTTTCCAGTCCCATTTCCATCGCTAAAGTACAGGTCCTTCTTTCTTGAACACTTACACCAAAATCTCACTTTCAGTTCCTCCTCCCCTTGCTGGTACTTGTGCAGTTTTTGGTTGATTGACCTTTATTCAGAATGCTTCGGACCAGGGCTATATCCATTTTGAAAGTTGGACGGGTTGAATATGTACATAGACATGATCCCTTGGTCATCCACAACCTGAAAATCCAAAGTCTGAAATGCTTTAAAATCCAAAAGCTTTTGATTACCACGGTGCTCAAAATTTCAGATTTAGGAGCATTTTGAGTTTGGGACTTTTGCCTTAAGGAAGCTTAATCAATCTCATGTAGTTCTATACCTTTGTCCCTTGTTCTTCATAATTCAGTCTCCTCTTTCCTGTAGCTAATTCCTAATCTTGCTTTAGATGATTAAAAATCATCCACTCTGTGTGGGCATCCCTACAGAAAACCTTTGATGGCCATATCTGGGTGAGGGGGCCTCGAGTCTGTCTCTGTTATTACATCTTGTGAAATTATCTAGATGTACCAGTCTCCTTCAGTAATTTTAATTCATTGGGGTTGACTCCTATTTCTCTTTATATCTCATAATGCTAAGCTTTGGTACCTGCTAGGCTGCAGTCAGTAGCCCAGAGGGATTCTCTCTGGTCTCCACACATCAGCCTGTTGATTCAGTTTCATGTGATTTAGTCAACAGATCAAAGTGATCTCGGGGGCAGGCACTAGGCAATATGAAGTACAATGATTTAAAAAATAAAAACTATTTTAAAAACAGAATAGTTTTCACTCTTTTCTACTATATAAATAGTTCTAGTGTTTTAGTAGTAAGATGTGCTTTATCTCTTACCCATCCACATCATTTAAGTAGAGAAAAATGAAAAAGTACAAGGGAAGGATATTGGATAAGCTCAAGCAAACCTCTGGGTCTTTTGAATAAATTTCCATTTGTTCTTTTCTACTAATCTGAGATTCAGAGTGGTGAATGCTGTGGGGTCCCCGTATGCTGGCACACTTGAGAATCTCAATTAGCACAAACGCTGTCACTGTATCTTTTTCTCACCTTGCCTGGGACCAGGCTCTCTGTAGCCTGGATGGCGCTTTGTGTGAGTGGCAAGGGAAGCCTTCTGGGATGATGTTGTCCAAAGGCCCAGGGCTCAGCAACAGGAATACATGTTTGTGCTAAGGAACAGGTACCTGTCTCTAGGAAGATGACCCTGGCAGAGGTAGTGCTGGATCTCAGCCCTTTTATCAGACACTTGTGAAATGCACAGACTCACCCTGACCAAAACAAACAAAGAGCTGTGCAGATTTTCCTTGCCTAAGAGGACAATGAATCGGTGGCTGCCAACCACACAGGAAAGGAGGAGTCCAGTCTAGCTGGTGAATGATAGTACTTTCTTGTTCGGCCCAGCTTGCCAAGCTGATGGGGCCTGATGGTGGCATTCTGTGGTGCTTTCTGAGGTCTGACCCAGAGAAATCCCTTCTTTGTCACTTTGTATAGCTCATTTTGCTAACTGACAACTGAATCTGTCACAACACAAGCCAAACAAGATGGTGATCTCCCACTTGTGTGTGGAGCCTCCTCCTTTTGATGCAGTCTGTGATAAGCATTATTCTGTGAGCAGTTAATTATTGGTCTTCATGCATAAAATGAATGTGACATTTGAGACAGATGTTTATTGTTTGTTACACATGCATATTTTCAAAACTACAGCTACTGAAATTGGCCAAAATTATCATCATAAAGCCCCTCATTTGCGTAGAGAGGGTCATGTTCTGGCCCCTGACCCCTAGCAACAGCACACTGATGCGGTCAGACACACATGTTCATACTTCTCTTTTTATTGACGTGTTGGATGGAGCTTCTTGAACAATTGCTTGGCCTGAAACAACTGCTGAGTTCCACCAGGGGCTGCTGTTGAACTTCCAAAAAGGATCATATTTTGGAGGAGAAGGGCCTTGAGTGGTGGATGGGGAGGGAGGGATGGAATGGGGGAAGAGGGAAGAAAAAAAAAAAGCTTGGATGAAAACCTGACATTTCTGTCTGAGGTGAAGCATGCTTTCCTGGTACCACACATGGAATGCTTCGGAGGTGTCAGTAATAAATACTTTTATCCAGAATCTTCATATTCTATATCTCTACGCATCATACCCCTAGGAGAGCCATACAAAGACAGAGCTGTCAGGGTCTAATTTTGGATCTGAAAACTATGGCGGTTGTCAGGCATCTTTTCCCTTGTGTGATATTTATCCTCTCTCACAAACAAACTGAGTGCAGGGTGTTTAATTAATTTCCAAGTGTCTCCCATGGTAATTTTCCCTCTAATATATTAATACAATGATTTAAACCTTCATTCAGAGGCAAGCTTTCGGCTGAAAATCACTAAAGGCTTAGATGGTGTTTAGTGTTATCAATAAGCTACACATTCGTTGGTTTGGAGGGAATCAATAAAGTTGCCCTTTCCTCATTTTTAGTTTTAGAGGCATCAATGAGATTGTAATTCTTTTAAGTGTATTA
The DNA here is from genome assembly GCA_004027165.1 of Ctenomys sociabilis. Lineage (NCBI taxonomy): Eukaryota > Metazoa > Chordata > Mammalia > Rodentia > Ctenomyidae > Ctenomys > Ctenomys sociabilis. Next base: position 15,943 of record PVKA01016892.1, on the reverse strand, counting down.
GGGAAATCACGGGTGAGCTGATTTTGTTACTTTTCTTCTTTTGATTGTAGGCAGTTGTTAGGCTGTTTCTCTCCCTGCTTATTGAAGACTTACTTTCAAAAAAGTTCTGATTTGATGACAAGCAAGTAAATTTTTTTCTTTAAGTCGTTCCCTTCAGAAAAAAAATAACTTGATTTTTAAAAAAATAAAGTATCCAGAAGTAAACCACTGAAAGAGACATGTCCCAGAAATATACAAATCCAAGTGGATCAACAAGTGAATGCATCTTTTATCCCCTGCCCAATTCTTTTCCAGTAGAAAATGTGGAATAAAAAGCATAATAGTGTAAATTCTAAGGGTAACAGCAACTTTACAGATATACTATATGTTTCTCAAACAGTATACCTTAGAAACAAATGGACATGTGTTAATTAGCTAACATTCATAATGTATATGTGTATTTTCTAAAATATCACACTCTACATGATAAATATGTAACAATATTATCTGTCAGTTAAAATAAGTAAAATTGAGAAGAAAATTCTAAATGAAAATGAAATCTTCCATAACAAGTCACATTTAGAAAGTTTTATTTGTGGTAATGTCTTTCATATTATTCTCAGCTAAAAAATTGCCTCAAATTTTACAGACAATTTTTCCCAATTCACCTTTTGGATATTTGATTACTGGGGGATTATAGGCATCCTTTGAAGAAATATGTCTCTGAAAAAGATATTTAAATACCATTTGAAAATCAAAGCAATAAAAGATAAGTTCCTAGCACCTTTTATGAGACTTTTAATTATTGGCAATAAAAGGTAAAATCCTTGGAAACGTATGGGTCTTTTTTTTTCCTCTCTGAGGATTTATTCTCTCCTCTCTCCAATCCTCAGCACTTGTCATACAAACATTTTTTTTCTGGATTCATTAGAAAAATTTAATAACCAAATATCTACCTACTGGGAAAGGAATTGTTAAAGTTCAGCTGCTCTGTTAATAATTTGTATTTTTCCCTCTCCTGCATGTTATATGTAAGCACTACAAAAATCAACCTTTTAAACACAGATTGATTCTGACAGCTTTTATTTTATGTAATTTCCAAGGACTGGTATAGAAACAGTTCTTAATTGAAATAGTTCTCCTTTTTTGGTTTTTATTTTATTGTCCTTTACTTCTTGACATCTTGTATATTAAATCAGAGGCTGTTTTAGAGGCACGAAATGACAGCTTCTTCAGAGCCCCACGATTCTGGGTCCTGATAGATCTCAAAGCAGGCAAGTCACTCTCGCAAGCCCCAGAGAAGCTTCCGCCGTGATGGGCACGTCACTGAGAAACACAACATAAACTGCAGGTTAATCACCCAGTATCAGTTCGTGTCAATTCCCCGCTGTCCTGAATCCAATTGAAGAGGAAAAAGCCAGGAAGTATTTTTTTTTCTTTGCTATTTAATTTAACAGAATCTGAGCTCAACTTTAGTTGGAAATTATATTTCCTCTCAGGTGGAATGGAAAGGCCCCTGCTCGTGTAATTTAGCAGTGCGTTGTGAAGAAAGATGCAAGGGTCCTCCTGGAATATTTCCCCCACTGTATCTTCTTCTGATGAGAGAACGCAGAAAGCGAGTCTGATGTGGCGCAGGCACGCACAGAGAACCCATTTGCTACACAGAGATTCTGAAGAGAATGCTGTTTGCGTTGCTGTGAAATTTGCGAGTTAGAAAAGGGTTATTTGGTGAGAATGTATTTATACTGGTCAGTAGAAATGAAAAAGAGACAGGATGCAAAATAACGATAACAGTATAATGAGCGGTTCAGCAGCTCAGACCCATCCTCGCTAGAGGTGGAAGGCAAACAGGGTGTAATGAGAAGGGCGACGAGACGCGTGTTCAACATTTGTTTTTCAGTGCCACCTAACTCTTTATAACTTTACAATGGAAGATTCAGAAATTGGAGCCAATTACCATAATACGTGGTGGTGTGGTGGGAGCGTGTTCTACATCAGACAGTTAAAAGGTTTTATTGCTATTAGGGGCATGTTAATGCCCTTGATAATGTCTCTACTCGCTTTGTAATGTCTCTCGTTGAAGTATAGAATTCTTTTATCTTCTTATTACATTATGCAAAAACTTGAATTGAAAAGATATTTGCAGGAACATTTAAAGTAGTGCATCAATCAGCTTCAAAGAAGAGAAAATGTTCTCGGAATAGCTTATAAAAGGATAACTGTCAGTTTTATTTTGGATGAACAAAGGCGGCAACGTAAAAAGCACTTTATTGTAAAAGCATACTGTGCAATTCAATAAATATGCCATATAAATATAAAGGAGAAGAAAGTTCATAATTATCTTATGACTTAAATGTAATTTAAGTAATACTTTTAAAATACATCTAGCGGTGAAGTATTCTTTTTCTTCCAAGGTTCTGAGTTCTAGCCTCTATGTCCTCATTAGGTGATAATTTAACTCTCTCAATAACATATCTCAGAAAGATACAGAAAGATGTGGTGTGTGTGTGTGTGTGTGTGTGTGTGTGTGTGTGTGTGTGTAAAGCAAGAGCAAACATTTTAACAACCACTTAATGGTATAAGCTTTTCAAACTGGTTTCTCCTTATCTGCATGGTCCTCAATTCGTTATGCTGTCAGTGTGCCTATGAGACAATTGCGAATTTAAATGTAACTGGATTGTGACTTGAAACAGCATTTCCAAGTGTTCTGTTAGGAAAATCCATTAGCAGTGTACTTTCTGGGCTTTTTGAATCAGGGGTGCTTTGTTACTATTCAGATAAGGATACTTATGTTTCTTTTCAATTAGAAATATTTTTCTTATTCTAGGAAGGTGTCTTTAAAACTTGGTTTTTAATATATGATTTTTATTTTTTAAAGAGAGTACAAAATAGTAAAAAAATTAGAAACAACACAGAATGTCTTTAAAACTGAATATGTTACGCAACCTCATTTTTCAAGTGTAATTTCCTTGGTTACTAACCTCATACATGCTATCGAGATGGCTTTTTTTGGATAAGGCTTAAAAATTGGCAACGTGAACTATGTATTGAGGGGTATGTTTAGATGCAGCATATAGGAAGCGTGATATAAATTTTCAGAATAGGAGAAAACCACCTATAGAGCTCTGCTTTTGCTACCACGTGTTTCGTGGACGTGTGTGTGTGTGTATGTGTGTGTGGGCATGGACGCCCCCCTGGTGCATGTGGAAGGCCACCGATAAATATTTGTTGATGAAGATTAGAATATTAAAAAAAATCCTAATCCATCAAACTTGTCTTCTGTTTTGTGACTTTATAAAGAATGCTAATACTTTGTAAAACACAATAATATACATGAATTTTCTTCTAGATTCAAGTCTTTTCAAGACTTTTAAAAAAATTTCATTTAAAGTTAAATACCTAGGCAAATTCGCTTTCTCATTCTAATGTAACTAATACAATGATGTTAATGCTTTTAGATTTCTAGGAATAGTTTACAGCTACAAATAGGGCACATTCTAATATCAATTCATAAATAACTTCATGAGATTTTACAGGTGACTTCTTTCTCATGAATGTTGGACATGATGCTTAATTCTTTGAAATGATTTTTCCTACTTGGGAAATACGCAGACCCTTTGGGGAAGCAAAGCTCTGTTAGTGCTCCTCTCTGAGACACCCCATTTTCCTGGGGCTCCTTCCTCTTGGTCCACTTGGTAAGGCTCTCATTTTGAAAGTACAAGGAAAATTATCTCATAAAAAATTTAATAACAACAGAACTTCTGAGACTTCAGGAGCCTAGAATTCTTAAGTTATTGAACTATGGGAAAAGCTGTAATTTATAACCAGCACGTTAGTATGTTGTACACATCTGTGTACTGTTTCAGAAAATAAAGGTTGTTACCATAGCAACTGCCACATAATACGAAACATACGTTATTTGTGAGATGCCAGGTTTTGTGTTAAACACACACACACACACACACACACACACACACACGCACACCCTTCTCATCCTCATGGCTATTTTCTATTTTAAAGGTATTCTCTTCTTTAGTGATCTGTCATTTTAAGTATGTTTTAAAAATTTTCTCATACTCTTAGAATTTCTTAATTAAATTGACAAGTTTGCTTAGTACTGCCATGATTTGGTGACCGCTGCTAAGATATTTTCTCACTTAGTCTTTGTTAATCTTTCAAGTTTTTTCTATTTAATTTTTAAAATACAGTAACAGTATGTAGTAAGGACACATTTAGTTACTGTGAAAGGGCAGGTGTATGTGTTCAGTAACAATTTCCTTGCCTTTGAGGATTTTATAATTTGGTATTGTATGGTTATTGTGGCATTTTGGCATTTTAAAAATTTAAGGCTGGTGAGATAGCTCAGAGGACTAAGCACCCGCTGAGGCAAGTGCAGGGACTGGTTTAATCCCCAGCACCACATGCTGTGTTGGCCCCACAGCCAGGCATGTTGAACTTGCCACCAAGACCGAGCATGATGGCCTGTAATCCCAGCACTGGAGAGGCTCAAAAGGGAGGATCACTATGAGTCCAAGTTGCATAGTGAGTCTCTGCCCAAATACAATAAAAAAGGAATAATAAAAGAAACAAAAAAATGAAAATATCACATAAATGTGTATGATATGTTTACTTTCACTTGAAATCATGTGAAGATGCTGTTTATCATTTTACTTTGACAAAGTTTTACTCCTTCAAAAGAATAGACTTTCAGTGTTTTGTAGCAAGTGGCAATGCCAAAAAATGAGAAAGGTGAGAAATAATTCTGAAGTCTCAATTTAGATAGAAATCCTACTAGTTTTGTATGCAGAGCAATGAATCAATGAAAGGAAGGGAGTTATAAGGCCAAAATAGGGAATCATCTACTATTGCTGGGCAAGAGATTGGAATGTCCAACTGGTTTGGAGTAAGAGTCTGAAAACAATATCAGGGCAGTGGTTTTTAGCTCTCACTGCATCTATTTTGTGGCAGAGATTTTTGAAATGTAGACACAGTTGATATGATAGGATTTCTCAAGAATGATGATTTTGTCATTAAGATTGAATGCATTATTGCCATCTTTCATTGGGTTAGATGTTTCCTGGGGAGTAGTATCTGCATCTTCATTTACATGGAAAGAATGCTGGGTACTGGCTCCCGGTTCTGTGTCATAAAAAAGGTACTCTGTCAGTCCTAAAAACAGAACACTTCTGGTGAAAAATGGCAGAATGAACAATACTTGCCTTTCTTTAAAAAAGAACATAATAGTTTAATCAATAAGCACTTATTAAACATCTACCATGTGCTAGGCCCAGTTTTGGGGATATAAAGATGGATAGGAGAGCTTCCTTGTCTCCAGGGAGCCCACAAATCTAATCAAGGAGTGAAGCATACCACATGCTAGCCCTGGGAACTGTGTGGTGCTGCATGATTTTCTACAGACCTCACTGGTCAAGAACAACAGCAACAATAATTGTAGCCAGCAGTTATAGAACACTTACTTTATGACAAGCACTTTGGATACATTTCAACCCATACAGTATTTCTACAAGGGCTTTACTGAGGCGAAACTGGCCTTAGATGATTTGAGTAAGTTGCCTAAAGTTATACAATGGTGTTAGGATTCTCGGGCCTCCTCACACTCAAAGGGCCCTTGCAACTGAACTACCTGTCCAGTCTGCACTGCTATGTCTTTGTCCTTGGCACCTTGTCTCCTACCTGGATTTGTAGCAGCTGCCTGAGTGGCTGCTTGGTCATCACTTTGCTACTATAGTCCATTTCCTGCTTGTAAGAATATAAATCAGGTCCCATGTCTGCCCTGCTTAGACCATTCCTGCTATGCTGAATCTGTAGTCCAAGCCATTTTCACTGCTTACAGAGCCCTGAGAGCTGGCCACCCCATTAGCCCTAAAACTCCATCCCAGTTTCTTCACTATGCTTATACCAAGAATTGGCACACTTCTGTAAAGAGAAATATTTTAGCTTTGCAGGCCATATAGCCTTTATTGTAGCCACTCAACTCTACTGTTAGAACAGAAAAACAGCCAAACATATTAAATGCACAAATGCATGAGGTTGTGTTCCAATAAAACTTGATTTACATAAACAGGTAACAAGCTAGAAGTGACCTGCAGACCATAGTTTTCTGACCTTTGTTCTTGAGTTTATTTTTCATTTTGTTCCTCCAGTTTGCCAAGGAACTCCTACACTAGAGTCCTCCAGATTGTCTTCCTATAGACTTCCTCTGGAAGGTGAGCTTCTTTCTGATACTGGGCCCCAGAACTTCACTTGGCTGTCATGTGAAAGGGATTCCTAGTGCATCTTACATCATCATTTTTTTTTATCTTCTTCACAGCTCTTGTGATAGGAAAAAGTTTGCTTGTTCATCTGCTTACTTATTTAGTATCTGTGTCCCCTCTGTAAAGTAACCTGTGTCTGCAGGAGTCTCTTTCTTGTCTTGGTCTCTGTGGCATTTCTGTTAACTAGAGCAGGGCTGTGGCATAGAGTAGGTGTTCAGTGAAAAATTGTTTTAGTTGAATGCCGACAAACCTTTCTTAATCCCAAACTCATGCTTTTAATGATTTCTCAGCACTTCCTGTCTCTAAAAATAAAGTCACACCAATGGCGCAGGGTGGGGGTAGGGTTTAATCACACCAGACTCACAACAGATCTTCATACTTTGGCAAAGCTCTAGCTGTACATATTTTTGGTTGGACCAGGGAAGGTCTCTCATGCTGTGTGTCATTGCCTTTGCTGACACGGCTACAAATCCAGTGGGTGGTGTCACTTCCATCAGACTCCTTCGTCATTTTTCCATGTGGCTATGCACTCTCTGGCCACCTTGGATGTCTGTGCACCCTCTCTGGGGTCCTCAGGGTCCTCTCGCTCCCACTGGGGCCTGATGTTCTCTAGCAAGAATCTGAACATTCTATTGCTTTCAGTCCCACTATATGCTGCCACTTGAAGAGCCAAGCAACCTGGAGTCAGTGGAGTGGGGGAGCAATACCCTTCTTTTTTGCTTTCTCTAGGCATCAGTGATTCTGAATTACTCATGTTTGTGTCCTTAAATTCAAGAATTTGCAATCTGTGTTTGCCACCATCTGATACATACACAATGCCTGTGGTATGTCTGATACTGCAGAGTTTTATGCACAACAATTTGTGTAATCTTCACAACAGATGTGAGACAGGAATGCCACTACCCTCATCTCCTAGGACAGAAAGGTTGACTGACTCACTCACAGACACCAGCAAGTGACAGAATCGACATCTGAAACCAGGTGACTGACTTTAGAATCCATGCTCCTAATCATGGGTCTATGCCCAAACACTGAGAGCGCTGGCTGTTTGCAGGTACATGCTGCACTTTATGCACTATTCATACATTTGTTTTATGGATAGAAGATCACTTGAATAATTTTATGCAGGTTAGTCAGTCTTCTGGGACTCTTCCATACATCCCAGTCACCTCCATCTATGAAGAAATGAAAGGCTTGGACATGCATTCCATGGGCAAAAGTGGGGCTAGATGCAAGAGACTGATGCTCCACTCTGTTCCAGATCTCTCTTCCACTGTGATGCATATGACGTAGAGTGAAGATGTCTCCCTAAAGGCTCATGTGTGTGTGATTGCTTTTTTTAATTTTGTTTTGCAGTATTAGGGATTGAACTCAGGACCTTGTGCTTGCCAGTCTGAACCATTTCCCCAGTCCTATGTGTGTGATTTTTGAAGGTGATTTGGACCACATAGATGCTCTATTCATTAATAGGCTGCTATTAGGAGGTGATGCTCAGTTGGAAGAAGTGGGCCCCTGGGGACGGGACCTGGAAGGGTCAGTCTCCAACCTTGGGTCCTCCCCTTTGTCCCTGATTCCTGGTTGTCTTGACACTGAAAATTATATGCCACACAGGACATATGAGATATAGTTGGGGAATGGATAATGGTCTGGTTTTTGAATAGTCTTGATCTACAATTTTAGGTTTGGTTTTATTCTGTAGAAAGGGGTGGGAAGTTAGAGGAGCTAGTAACAGTCAACAGATGAGACCTAGATATAGAAGAGCACTCTCCTGTTCCTTTCATAGGGTAAGAGTTCAACCTGTGATTTGAAGTGCGCTTGCTGTCTATTCAAGTAGTGTGTGGACTCAGCTATTCAAACAGTAAGAGGGATAAGATTCTATGTTCATGGTTCCAGTATAAACTAATCTCTTGCAATGTCCCTGGTCAAAATGAGTTCCATTTTTCTAACTACTTGTGATAAAATTTGCCCTCATTATACCTGATCCCTTACTCTACTATGGCAGGAGTATTGACCCTTGAGAGAGACCCCAAGAAGTTCTAGAAGTATTGCTTTAGAGACCCCCATTCATACAGAGGACATCACGCCTGATTGTCTTGAATGGCCGTATCCAGGTTGTTCAGTCTCCTGAGACTCTGTCACACATCCCAGTCACTTCCCATCTATGAAGAGGTGAAAGCACGAACCCTTTGCCTAGGAAGCTACCTTCCAGGCACAGTCATCTGTATCAGTGCTGAATATAATTAATTTTCTTTTCTTTTTCTTTTTTTTTATGAGCAGAATATATTTATTGAAGGAAAGAAAGCTCCTGTCTGAGAGAGGGACAGGAGGGCACCTGAGTGGGTAGTTTCCCTTCTTTTCTTTTTCTTAACCTGAAAGAATAAATAAAATCGGAAAGGTATAATAGATGTAAAATGGAATAAAATATAAATATCTATATCTATATCTATCTATCTCTATCTCTATCTATCTATCTATCTATCTATCTATCTATCTATCTATCTATCTATCTATCTGGATCACTGAGGTGATTGTACCACTAACTTCCATCAGGTTTTTGAAAGTAGCAGTTAATGTTTAAAATTTTCACTTTGACTAGTTGCATTTTAGTGTTCATCCCATCAGGCAGTTATTTATGTTTCACTTGCCTGACTCCCTCCAAGGGACACACTAATGGACTTTAGCAATGACATCACAGGCCTGTCAGTGAAGTATGTTTCCCCTTAAGAGTCAAATGCCCATTTGAAATTAGTGAGTCTCTTCACTCAAACTACTTTTGAATATGATCATCTCTTATCTGAAAAAAATATTTGGGAATATTGACTTATGTCAGAGATGACACCTTGGTTCCTTGCCATGCTTGCACAAGACTACAGAAGGAAGGCAGTCCCGCCAGTCTTCTCTGTGTTCTTTCTGTTCCCAAGCCTTGCCAGCAGTTCCCCTCTCTGACCAAGGAGTGAGTGAAGGGAGAGTGAGGACAGATTCCCAAGGTTCAAGAGGGGTGTGTTCCGCAGGAGAGTACCAGGAGCCTTAGCGAAGCATTCGAGTGATATGAAAAAATGATCAGTTGGAAGAAATAGTCATCAGTCTTAATTTGTTCCCTGTTTGCCCAGGGTCAATCTAGAAACATTTTTGATTCCTATGGTTTTCCAAATTTTACAACAGGTTTGTTCTTTTCAAATGAAGGCTTCAGTGATTGCTTTGTATAAAACATAAAAAATCCCAGAACTTCTGTTGGTAAAAGGGGTCATGAGTCTTGGAGAGCTTTTCACCTAAGCCTCTTCTCTCTCACCCTACATATCTCTGTCTCTCATTTATAGGATTCTGACAGATTTAATGTGAAAATCGCTGCATTGCCTCACCCCTCACCCATTCATTCTGACACTTTCTTTAGGAGTGTAGCTTATATGAAAAATTGGTAAGAAGCATTTAAAGAATGATCAATTTTTGTCTTTATAATGAATTACTCTAGACCTCCTGTACTTTCCCCTGGCAATGGTGTGAGTTTTTCAAGATAGAGCAAAGGACACCAAAGTGCCCTGGTTCTCGGAAGTGTCCTTCCGAGGCTCTCTGTCTCCTTCACTCCCCCAGCTGCTCCTGTAATGAACTACTCTTTTTTTCAAGGGGGGTGAAATGATCCTTTTGCTCAGCATGCATTCCTGATATATTTTACATGATGGGGGTTGGGTATCCATCCCAGAGCACGTATTAAGTGAAAACCAACTTAGGGCCATTTTTGACCTAAATCTAACCTTTTCGGAGAACCAAAAACATAAAGCTTTGTCATCGCCCACATTTACAACTTGAAAAACAGTTCTGTTGATGAGAGATGGGAGAAGATGAAAGACTGGAAGGGAAGAGATGGGAGGGAAGGAGGCAGGCGAGCAGAAGATGTGGCCTGGTGAGGAGCCAGGGCGGTGAGGATGGTGGCCAGCCCTTCCCCTCTGCTTACTTCCACAGCGGTGTCTCCTGCTCACGGATGCCCCTCGCCTACTGGTCAGCACTGCTGAAGTCTTGCCCTGTTGGGACTGCTGGGCTACTGAGCTACTAGCACCCTCTGCTCTGTGAGGCGCCGAGGAAGGCTCTCCACCTCCCAGAGCGCGTCCACTCTTAAGTCCATCTTTGCCTTCGAGGAAAGCTGCTGTGCTATGGTGCTTTTCCTCTCCTTGAGAAATGTTTTCTGTGAATCAAAGAGAAAAATAGAAATTAGAAATCCCTGGGCCTTCCTTGGGGTTCTAATTTTCTTCCAAATATTTTCTGAGGCGTTTTTTTGTTCTTTAAGCACTCAGTGTCTGGTGGACCCCGTCTCCTACACTTTTGTTCTTACACACCGCTTTCAGGATACTGCCTTTGCTATCATCCTTAATATTTAAAATCATTTGAAATTTGAGTAATTTGACCTTATTATAAGTCATAAAATTGATAAAATTACAAGTGTGTTACTTTTTTAAAAATGAAGTGATAAAACACTGAGGTATGATGCAAATAAAATTATTTCATCAGTGGTAGATGGTTCATTGTTTGGGTAATGCTATTCTAGGAAAATGATGTTCGTCTGGTTCCTGACTTGAGTACAAACTGAAGACCAGAGGAAAATTTATTTACCATGCAACAAAGAAGAAAGAAATGGGGAAACTGATAACTTAGGAAGTTGAAAGAAATCTATGGGCCACAAAATAAATTTATTTAAAAATAGGAATTTTTCATTATCAATTATCCTCATCAAATATATGATATTATGTATTTATATATAACATTTACATCCTGGTTTTGAATGGTGAAGTTACTGTGAGTCTGTAATCCAAACGTGACTATTCCCCAAAACATCATATACAGTATGTTGTTTCCTCATTAGTTTCAGCTGGTAACATTTCCTGGAGGCAGTGTGGTGGTCTCCTCGCTTTCCTGTATTTGCTACTTTTTAGATAAACAAGGTTTCTGTGATTTTAAGAAAGCACACTACCTAATAACACTCTCTATCAGTTTAGTACCTTTATGATTCTCAGGAAAAAGACAAATAAGGTTACACTATTAGTTTATGGCTTTCTGTTTGACATAGAATCTCCTCTGCAGATTCCAGGGTAAATAGAACAAAAGCTCAGTTTTTATAATTCATCTTTTCTTAGAGTATCTTTGGGTAACTCATTATTTGGAGATAGCTGTGAAAATAAAGATTAGCAAAGTAGAAAGACATCATTAATTGTGTCCTTCACAATAATTGGATTCTTTTTTGTTTATATGCCTTTTTGGATGCATTTTTTTTCTGAGAAAGCTTGAATGGAATAATTTTCTCTTTTCCCTCTGTTTTCCAAAGCTCGGTGATACAACACAATGCATGCTCCGTTATAATCATGGCTATCATGACTTCGGAAAACTAAGGTTTCAAGTAAACACACTATACATAGCCTTCTGAAAATTTTGATTTTGTGTTAGAGGATAAAAAAAAAAGAATTCCTTTCTGCTGTAGAAAAGAATTCTTGAAAATGAACCAGCAAACGGACTCAGCCCACCAATACCTAGCTGAGACTAGCTCTGTGAAGAATGACATGCCTTCAGCGTGAAGGAGGTACAAGAAAAAGACATGTAATTAAGGGGGGAGAAATCAGAAACCAGAGCCATTAAAGAGACTGTGATATGAGGAAAACACTGTACAGGCGATGTGACCGAAGATCTCAGATCTGAGAGCTGAAAGGGAATGAAACTAGTTAAAATTCTGCTGCTCATTCCCTCCACAGGAGAAACGATACTCCTGTGTGATACCACTTGCTGCTTTGTTTTGAGAAACAATTAAAAGATGCAAATATTTATGAATGACTGTGTATGTTGTAATCCTATTTTGAAAACAAACATTGCCTTGTATTAGGCTCTCCATGTGTGTTGCCGTTGGGATCGTGTGGTTAAGACAAGCCCTCCAAAATGAGCTCACTATTGCTACCCAGACAAAGAGATGTGACTTGGAGTATGTGTTCTGTTTGCCTGCAAGCTGCTGCCTGTGCCAAATGAGCATTTTAAAAACCATTCAAATTAAGTTGAAAATTTGTAATTATATTTTCTCTTTTAATTGTAACTTATGCAAATGTTATATTCCAGCTGTACAAATAATTTTCGCTTCAGACTACAACATTCACATTAAATCTAGCATGTAAAACCCTAATACAAGATTCTTTCCAGGCTGTAGTTGCAGATTTAGAAAGTGACTTGGCTTGGGTAGTCAGAGCTTCTATTGCTGTGACAGTGCAGCGAAGTGTAGATTGCAAAGTGGCCAGAGAGAAGGAAGACACCTTTACTGTAGTTTGCTCAAGACAGTTTATGAATAGAACACATAGAACAACAAAGCAAACAAAGAAAAAAAAAAGCACAATGTCTAAGGAAGCTGTATATTCATCAAGGTAGATATTGTACCCTATAATTGATGAATTCAGCTTCAGTGCATTAGTTACAGGAAAGGGTTGTATGTGACTCATTTGTTAATTGTCATGCATTTTAAGCCACTTAGTGCAAACAGAAATTGAGTATTTTCCACTTTCAATGAAAATTTAACTTGGGGAAATCATGTATGAAATCACTTGAGTCTTTCACTGACAGTGAAAGATGCATAAATTGGTTTACAAACAAGTGCACGCACAATATTTAAAGGATCATATGTACCTGAGAAATGACACAAAAATTAAAAGCCCACCTCAAGTAAATGTAGCATATTGCTTTTATACCTACAGGGCTCTCTGTACATAAATCTGGGAAGGCTTTCGTATTTTTAGCATGGAAATAGGGGGGATCTTGATTTACTTCAATCCTGCTGCCTGCTGATGAGCTTTTTGCAGTGGTTTTCTGGAAGCAATGGAAGAGATGAAAGAAGAAAGTTTACTCAGATATTTCAAAACCTTGTTGATAAGTCTGGCACACTTATGGGACAAGATTGACTATAATAAAACAACTCATGCATGTTTACAGGCCTAGCAGAGTTCAACACTTGCTTTAATTGGGCAAATTGAGATTTAGTGAAGTTTAGTGATTTGTTTAAAATCACACATCCAATAGTGATCACAATGTATTTGAAACCCAGGAGATCTAACTTCTTGTGCCTTGTTTTCTTAAGGCCCTATTAATTGAAAATGACCATGAAAAGTTCTGTTTCTTGAATGGATGTTTTTCCTGCACTTGGCTGTGAAATTAATTTAGACTCTGTTTGAAAATTTTCTAGATTTTTAAACACTTACCTCGGTCCTAGTCAGAGATTGGAAGGGTTTGTTGATCTCTAATTAGCTCTGCTTAGCTAAAATTGATCTTTAAATGATAGAAAATCCACGCAAAGACACCATAGCCTTGCAAGTGTGCTGTAAAGCCGTATGCATCAGGTCAAAGAGCAAATAATTAGAAGTCCAGATTGATTCTTGTAGTAAAAGGGCAGTGCAAAGAAATGCTAAAAAATAATGGCTGAGGATGGAAAACTTCAGCGGTGTGCTACGTGCACCACCAGCCTGAGAATGCACTCCATTCTGTGCCTTATTTACTGCTCCTGACACATTCTGTTACATAAATAACTGTAACTGCCACATTCATTTTACTTAAAGAGAATTTTGGGTGCTCACATATGGCAAAAAGATTGATAACAGTAGGGCTGGTGTGCTGTTCCATGTGCAGTGATCTTCTACAGATGAGTATAGAGACGTTTTTTTCTTTGTAAACGCCTTCATTCATTAGTTCATGTGTTTACCGACTTACTCCTAATGCACTTACTGGCACTTACCACGTGCCAGGCACTATACGCTTAGTGCTATGTGTACAGTTTGATAGAGGAAACTAATCACGCATTTAGTGACTATTTATCATCTACATGTAATTCATGATCTAAAGGAACCAGAAGTTCTTGGTTTGTGGTCCCTTCTCTCATCCAAGAGGTCAGTTGTGCTGTCCATGTCTCAAACCAGAGAGCCTTCCTTATATCTCTTATGTCTCTGATTTAACCAAAGTAAAACATAGAGATGCAGACTCTTTCTACCTGTGTGTCTTACCAGATGGGCAACCATACACCACTAAAGAGGTAACAGTGTCTCCATAGCAGGGCTGTGGTTAAATGTGCAGACATTGGATTTAGGTATGTGTGGTTCATACCCTGGCTCCATGCTCACTAATGCAATTCTCATTACACATTGAGTTTATTCATTAGTTAAATGAGTACAATCTGAAAAGTTTGCAATGACCACTAAATTTATGTATTTATTTTTTTGTGGAACTGGGGATCAAACTCAGGCCCTTGCGCTTGCCAGGGAAGTGCTTCCTCCACTGAGCCATCTCCCCTGCCCCAAATTTAAATAAATACAGATGGTACTTGACTTACAATGAGGTTATGTTCAGATAAACCCATTGTGAGTTGAAAATAATCATCAATTATAAGTACATTTACTACACCTAGCCTGGCCATATCACAGCCTAGCACAGAGGACGTTCACGTATTAGTTGTTTATCCTGGTGCTCTGTGATGGGCTGGGTGCTGCAATTCCATCTAATCTTGGTAGAATCTCAAGGGAGTATCTGTCACATACTGCTACCTGCAGGGGGTGGGGGAATCAAAATCCACAGCTTAAGGTACAGTTTCTACTGAAAGTTAGTTTTTGTACCTTTATAAGGTTGGAAAATCATGTCTAGCTATGATAAGTCAGGGATCATTTGTACATGCTTGATGGCCTATGAGCAAGGGAGATCTGATAAATGATGGTTATTAGCGACATTTGGCTAAAATGTGCTTTTCTCACAATGCCCGTTGCCATTTCCAAGCCCTGCATCCCTGCCTGCCATGTTTCTGTCCCTGACGCTATTTGGTTGGTGGTAGATAAGTGCAGCTGACACCCTCTGATTCCCTTCCCTGGCTTTGACATGCTGAGGATCGCTTGGTTTTCTCACGGCAGCTGTGCCAGAACTGACCGCGCTCATCCGTGGATGCTTGTTTGGATATCCGTGGAGAATATCACAGGGATGACTAGGAAGAAAGCCAAGAAGGCTGGGCTCCAGCCTTGGAGAGAGTGCCCTGGGATGTAAGATTCCTTGGTCTTTCTCCTGGTCCTGTGCCTCCACTTCAGTATCCAAGTTCCGTTCTCCCTCCTTTCCTTCTTTCTTCATCTTTTCTTGAGACATTTACAAGTATGCATTAACTCTACAGTTCCTGAGCAGGGCATTATCTTTATTAAGACTTTCAATTCCTGTGGATTATGGATTTTTTCATGACCTCTTCACTGCCCCAGGATATACCACTGCCATTTATTTATACGGTCTTCCACATTGATGAAATGCAGATAAATTGAAAAATCTGCCCAGAATTGTTGTCCTGAGGATATAAAGAAACAAGCATTTCCACAGTTAATTGTGTGTGCATTTTTAATCATAGCCTAATAAATTGGTTTTTTTTTATGGCTTCAAGTCTGTTTTTGGAAAAGTCTCTGAACATTGACACCTTTTCGTGTGTGGGCAGCTGCTCTCTCTCAGAGTACAGGCTAAAAGGAGGGGAACAAGCAATAGAATTGCATAGGGGAGCATGAGGTTTTTTTATATTAATAACAGAAGAATTTCTTTCCTTCAGGCTTTGGAATCATACTAGAAATTTAGGATGAGGAAAGCTATACACAGCATTATAGGGTTCTGGTGAGCAGGAGCACTTGCCCTGTCTTTTTTTTTTTTTTTTTTTTTTTTTTTTTTTT
>PVKA01016891.1:0-46996 GCA_004027165.1 Ctenomys sociabilis | reverse complement strand
AAACAAGTGTTGTATTCCATTAATTTAACAATGAAAGAAAAAGACAAATCTATTAAAGATGCTGGCTCATGGATCTCATACTATGACTTAAAAATTATTAGGCCTAACAAAAGTTGGCACAACTTTCCATATTTTCACTAGCTTCATGTATACAAGCCACTGATAAACTTCCCAGCAAAGCATCCTGTTCTCCCTTCCTGAGATTAAATAAGTCAATGCGACATCACCTTGCAATATGGATGCTTCCTTTCCTGGACCAAATATCTTCATAAAAATTTAACAAGAAAGTTTTAAAACATATCAGCAGTGTTGTTTATACAAAGCAACAGCTAGTTATAAACAGTCTTTTAGTTCTCAAGGAGAGTTAAGATACTTCAAAGTCTTATTCTAAATCCCTTAAATCTAGTTTGCTTTCATATATTTGCTAAAATATAGTGTGCTAAGTCCAATGCTTTAAAAAGTATTTCAAGCATTTTGTATGTACTTGAACATTTTTAATGGTTCTCATGCTAAGAAATAAAAATTTCCTGGAACTTCAACCCAACTAATACATTTTTTTCCAAATGATAAAGAAACAAATGCCTATGTCCACTATTTTTCCCAAATGTCTACAAGCTTATCAAAGAAATAACACATCTCATCTGTGAAAGGCAATACAGATCAGTGTATTTTGGTGTACATTGAAAAAAAGACCTCACACCCTTGTTCTTGGAGATGGCCCTCTTGGTTACTCTTTCTAGCAGAAAACAAGCTGATTTTCCTACCTTTAATATATCCAATGGGTCAGTGGTACAATAAATAAAATTCAGTAAAGGGCATTTTGTTAATTTTCAGAACTTTTTGTACTATTATCCACAAGAATCTATTCTGAATGTCTTAGCTAATATTCAATGTCCCATGCATGTTTTTAAGCTGGAACTTGAATAAACTATAAAATATGCATAAGGCTCAGTATATACTTAAAACTAAAGATCATAGGATCCATTTTTTCCCATAGGAGACACTAGGTAATGATGAAATCTACCTGGTCTACCCTGCCAGGTTGGATTTCTCGGAAATAAATAAACCAGATTCTGAGGGCAGTATCTTTTGACTTGACAAACAAACTGAATTGGACAGAAAGATGATTCCTCTGCATTCTTCTTCTCCAGGAAGAAATAAAAGAATTAAAAGCAGTGATAGGAACATGGGAGATAGTGTGGCAGTCTAAGCATCTCCCTGGCAAGTACAAGGACCCGGGCACGATCGCCAGTGCAGCATGCCATGCTAGCCCTGGAACACTGAGCGTGCTGTGCCAGCAGCCAGAATCAGGCATGGTGGCACACTCCTGCAATCCACGCTGCGGAAGGAGAAACAGGAAGGTTACTCTTAGTCTGAGCTACATAGTGAGACTCTATACAAAAAAGTAATGATAAAAATTAAAAGCAATGATAATTTATTATATTTGGTGTTTTGAAATTGTTAAGATACATGTACAATTCTTTAAGGGCCATTTCCTCTAACATAAAACAAAGTGTGTGCCTTGCTGCTGGCTGGCCATTGTCTCCTGAGTTTCAAAATTGGAGAACAAAAGCTTGAAGAGACATTCATCTGTATGCTTATTTCGCCCAATGACATCCTGTAATCTTTCTAGAATCTATTTAATAGAAAGAAATTATTAAATGCTTCTCATGACATCATAGAATTAGATATATAGATACATTAGAGACAGATAAATATATAGATAGAGATAGGTACATACATACATACGTACATACATAGACAGACAAACAGATAGAGAAACTGAGGAACTGAATAATTTTTCTTTATGCTCCCACTGGTGCAGACATTGGCATCATTCACATCTTCTGGTTTCTCAGGCATGCAGAATGCAAGTCATGAGGCCATGGAGGTTTCCACCCAGATTACAGAAGGAGGCCAGAGAGGGCAAGCAGTGTGCTCAAGAGGGCAGTGTGTGAAGTCGCAAAGTGAAGTCAAAAGTGTGGTGACAATCCCAGCAAGCAGGAGACACCAGTTATATGTGTAATCTGCTGAGCAAAATTGCCAACAGTAAGGACAGCCAGGCCAAGAGAGAGGCCTTGTGGCCTGAAATCAGCAGTGCTGAAGGAAGAGAGCCACACCTAACCCCAACTTGCCCTAGGTACTGGACACAAAATTATGTATAGTACATGGAATGTAGTGTTTGCCTACTGAGTTTTGTTCTTACTTTGGTCCCATTCATTTATATCTCTCCACTTCTTTTTTGGGACTGGGAATGTTGACCATGTAGCAGTGTACACTGCAAGTGTTCAATATTCTTTTTCTGGAGACTCATAGCTAAGAGTTTGCCTTGAGTCATTTCACCAATGCTGAAACTGTCAAGACTTTGGCAACTCTCAGAAGTGCACTAAATGCATTTTGTATACTGTGACAGACATGAGTCTTTTGTAGGCCAGTGGTAGAATGTTACAGTTTAGATATAAAATATCCCCCAAAGCCTTATCTGTTCAGAGTGGGGTTTTGGGAAAGTGGCAAGATCCTAGGAGCTCTAGAATCAATTGGGCAAGCCACTGTTGAGTTTACTACCAAATATGCTGTTACAGTGTGGGAAGTGGTTGGAAGAAGCTGATTTCTGAAGGGGTCTGGACAGGTTATTCCTGCCCGTAGGTCCTCCTCTCTCTCTGGCTGCTTCATGGCTGCTACAAGATGAGCAGCTGTCTATGCCAGGCCCTTTGGCCATGCTGTTTCTGCCTAAACTTGAAACCATGAACCAGAATAAACTCTTCCTCCTTTAAATTGTTGGTTTCAGGTACTGTATTGTGGGGGGCCATGGGAAAGTGACTAACAAAGGGCCAGCCAAATAGCTCAGCAGATTAAAGCACCTACTTAGGCAGACACAGAGGTCCAGAGTTAGTTCCCTGGGCCAGCCCCGGCCCTGGCTCACACTGAGACTGGGCATCTGCAATCTCAGCACTTGGAAGGCTGTAAAACATGAGGGTCACTATGAGTTTGATCTATGCAGTAAGACCCTGTAAACCCTATAGACCCTGTTCTAAATACAAAAAAAAAAAAAAAAAAAAAAAAAAAAAAAAAAAGGCAAACAGATACAGGTACTAGAAGGACAAAGTTATTTACACATCTATGAAAGGAATTCGGGCCTTGTTTCTTTCCTTCCAAAAAAAAAAATAGAGAGATTACAGAACCATTCTGGGATGAACAATTCTGTGCCCTGGATGCCAAAGCACATTAGTAAACAGTCTTAAGCGTCATTGCTGCGCAGGACCACCTTCCTTCTTATGGTATGTAAGAACCAAACACGCTTGCCTGTGTGTAGCAGCCCTGGGAACCAAAGTGTCCAAGAGACCTGCTACACACTATCTCTTTCGATGTGCTAAATGAAAGGAAAGGGAGTAAGAGATTTGGAAAAGATGTCAACTTAGCATAGTACTTTTCTGACCCCACACTCTAGGAACCTTCCTGCCATGTTTAAAATTCCATTCTCAGATTACTGACCTCATGCAGTTTCAAAAGCTCTTCTTTGTGCTCACTTTGGCAGCACATATACCAAAAGCTCTTCTTTCCTGAACAAGTTTTTTTAAAGATGCTTAAAGTTAAGGGGTATGACTCATATCTAGGTTTAGAGTATAGAGGTGGCTTACTCAAAAACACATACTACAGAAAGGGAATTAAAAAGCACATAAATCCTGTTGAGTCTTGATGCATTAGCTCTAAGCCTCATAACTCGGGAATGCCTGTGGCTTCTTTGAAATGAAATGTAACCCTTGATTTGGAGAACTGAGATTACAAACAAGTCAATGATATCTTTTGATGGATATTATGATTTTAATCTTGCTATCATAGCTGAGCCTGAATAACTAGGATCTATCCTAAAGAATCCTTTATGCAAATTAAAGGAGATCAACATTATTTCCTTGAAAAGTCACATACTTTTAAATTTTGGCAGAAATGTTGCTGATGTTGGCAAAGCAGACTTTATTTTTCTGAATTATCTATATTTATTCATTGTTATTAACCATGAAGTAATAATCACCAGCTCTATAATTTATTCTACATAATGTAAGCATTCATTTCCTTGAAATTAAGTCAGTTATTTCAAAACTAGTAAGCTGTTTGGTGCTATATATTATATTCATATCAATGTTGAATTTAAAAAAGGTCTGAGGTAGTCTTAACAGGTACTAGTTGGATCTACATATCATATTTATAATCTGCCAAAGTAAAAGCAGAAAGTTTTATAGCTATGTTGTGAAACTGTGCTTTAACACACTACGCTCATTTAACCACTCTCAAATAGTTCATCTTGGTCTTAACCATCTGGCAGAGAAGTATAAAAATGAGGTATACCTGAGGAGACTTCACTGACCTCATCAGAAACAAAAACTACATGTTTTGGTATCTAGGTCTTGCTCTGTCTTGGTCTTAACCATCCAGCAGAAAAGTATAAAAAAGAGGTATACAATGTGGGGCCATAATAATAAGTTGAGCTGTAAATGGCTACAGTTGACAATTTCTTCAGAAAACTCACTATTGTTGTGGAATGCTGGACTGTGTTGGATTGTGTCGTCGAGTTCAGGCACCTAAATTGATTGAATGGCAATGGAGTGCCCATCTTTGGCAGGTGTAGACAAAGGAAGGGGTATAGAAAGGAGGAATCATGATGTGTGTGTATGGACAGTACAGTTGGGATAGATACGCCATGTTTCTACATAATTCTATGAGAGGCAAGATTTGCACTAATGGTGGTTGGAACAGGATATTATGTCAGCTTCTAGTATTATGGACAACCACTAGGAAGATAACAAGGTAGAAAGTATTAATTATTGAATCCGTGATATAATTCAGGTATAAAAAAATAAGATAAGTAAACAGCTACACTCTCGTAATTTACTGATAAGAGACATCTGCTATAATAATGTCTGTAAGTATATCACCTATGCACCTTGTACAATGCCAAAACATTATGAAAACAGTTTGCAATATATTAATTTATCAAAAAAATTATAATTAATTAGATGTAAAAAAATAATAAAAAATAAATAATTTTTTCAAATGAGGTATAAATAGTAAAGCCACATTAATATGCTGAGCTGTAAAAGGCTCAAGTCAACAACTTCTGATATTGCCAGTCCTACAGATAACCCACAACTATTATGGACTACTGGACTATGTTGGATTATTTTGCTGAATTCACACTACAATATTTGAACAGCAATGGAATACCCATCTCTGACAAAGATAAAAAGAAAGGGGGATACAAATGAAGGACTATTTTGAATCTGTATATATAAAATAGGATAGCTACACAGCTACTTTCTCTTAATTCAATGAAAAGAAAGGTTTGTGCTAATAATGTTTGGGCAAGATATCATGTTTGCCTCTTGTACTATGAATAACCACTATGAGGACAACAATATGCAATATATTAATTATTGAAACTGTCCTAATTGGTTTTGAAACTGTCTCATTACTTTTTGTTTCTCAATAATATTAATAAAAAAGAAAATCTGAAACACTCATATTGTTGTGTTACCCCGTTTCTGTCTTTGTTTCTGACCTTTCTTCTTACTTTTGCTTTTACTCTTCAAAATAAAATAAAATTATAAAAAAAGGAAAAAATAGTTTGAATTTGTAGATGCACGCTATTGTGATTCCTAAATTCCCATGGAATATACACTTTACACTTTAGACGACATTATGACAGGCTTTGATAAGTAGCATTCCCTTGCCTTTGGGAACTTAGTTCCCTTAGTATTTGATTGCTATACCTTAGAATACTTACAATGCTGGACATCACAACCATAATGAATCTGCTTGTATATATAAATACTTATAGCAACATTATTCACAGTAGCTAAAAATGAAACGGAGCATCAACTAATGAAAGGACAAATAAATGAAAATACTGTGTGCACACAATGGAATGCTATTCATCTGTAAAAAGAAATGACATACTGGTCCATGTTACAACATACATGAACCTCAAGAAGAAAAAAGAAAAACAAAAAACACCGCATTCTAAGAAAAAGAGGTAAATCACAAAAGACTATACTATTCCATTGTTACAAAACTTCCAAAACGTAAGACAAAGGAAATTAATGGCTGTGTAGGGCTGAGATGGGGAGACAGAAATGATCATGCAAAAGGTTTCTGGAAGAAATGGGGATGAAAATACTGCAAATCAAGCCCTGTTTTGCTATCCACTACATGTATCAAAAATCTTTAAGTGCACACTTCAAGTGAATTATGTGGCATGTATATTTTATGTCAATAAATTATTTTTAAGAAATATAGAAGAGTTTTGAATGGTTATTAGTTTAGACTTACTTGGAAATTTAATCATTTATTTTATTATTTCCAAGGCAAATGACTCAAATTCACTAAAAAGTTACTATCTCCTTTATATTTTAACGAAATTTTTAAATTTAAAAAAAAATTTATTTACTTATTTGGTACAGTCTTTCTATGCAGCTCGGACTCCTAGAAATCCTCCTGTCTCAGCTTTCCTAGCTCTGGTATTACAAGCGTGTAATTACAAGCATGCCTGATTTCAGGTCATGGCATGTGGTACACAGAATTACACCTGGGTCCTTGCACTTGCCAGGCAGGTGCTTAGATCACTGAGCTATCTCCCGAGCCCATGAAAATGAAATGTTCATGGCTGAAAACTATTGTTTTATTGCCTCACTGTTAAACATTGGGACATGTACAAACTATAACAGACTTTTTTAAAAAATGAAATCTAAAAAGATACTCAAAAGTAATATAATCATCACAATCAGCATTAAATTATTATGTTACATTATTCTTTTTTATCTACTCATTTGTTGTTGCTCTTTTTCTGATCTAACGCTACATTAATTTGCTTCAGATTTACCAAAACTAAGATTGTTTTCATGCTTGTCAGCATTAATACGAAGCTAAACGTTTACCTGGGGTGTCAAAAGCTAACTTATTTTTAGGATAAGTTAATAATATCTAAAACAAGGGCTTGCGAGTTAGCTCAGCAGACTTAGTGCCTGCATAGGCAAGTTCAGGGCCAGGGTTCAATCCCAGGCACCGCATGCTGTACTGGCCCCGCCCCTGGGCACACTGAGCCCACCATGGAGACGGGGTGGTGCATGCCCGCAATCCCAGTGCTGGGGAGGCTGAAGACAGAAAGATCAGTATGAGTCCGAGCTGTGTAGTGAGAGCCTGTGCCAAATACATAAAAAATAAATAAATAAATATCAGTTACAACAGTAACATCTAGTTGCAAAATGCAAAGTATTTGATATTCTCTCCCTGATATTCTAAAATGATCCTAGCTTTGGTAGAACCTAGAAGATGCTGTCTCCTAATATTAGTGGGTGTGTGGGTGTGTATACATACATATATATGTACATGCTGATATTTTCTGCCATTTCTGCTTAGCTAGAACATCCTACAAATAAGAAATATTTCAAGTAACAAAACCTGCAGCTCTTTTCCTGAAGAAATATCTTACTAACCACAGTGCAAATCTGTACCTTATCTTTAACCCCTGTTCAAACTCTATCTGTAATTAACAAATTGGGGAAGATCTCCAAAGCTGATATGCAGATGGAAAGACTTTGTTCATCACAGTCCCAGAAATTCATGAGTATGATAAACGGGATGCTATGGTAGAAAACAAACTGTGGAACAGAATGAATCTTGACTGAAAATTGCACCCCAAATAAACAGCTAATCTGGAGCTGATGCAAGTGACTTCAGAGGTGAAGTCGAAGTAGGGGCCTTGCATGGGCCATCACCCCTGATGATCAATCAAAATGAGCTCTGCATTAGAACTGGGCTCAGTTCACAAAGCCAGCGCAGAGCAAAAACCACTCCAGAGACACAACTTTCTCCTTTGAAAGACAGCTACCAGGTACATTGTCACAAGGCAAAGAGAATTTTCATATAAATCAACTTTGAATTATCCACTTTCTTCCCCAGGAATACAAATATTTGAAAACACTGACAAAGCATAGACTTTCTCTCCAGAACTTTTAAAACCTCATGAACTTTGTATAATCATCACTTTCACGCCAAATAATTTGTAAAAAGTAAAATCTGAAAGGGCCAGGACAGTAGATAAGAAAATTGAACAAGAAAATGTAATAACCAAAAATATTCTCTTACTAAACCACTATTTTTCTCTTCTGTGCAAAGAAATATATTACTATAATGTTCTTATTTATTGGGATAAATCCACTTAAGTATTACAAATGGCTAGAAACAGAAGTTATGCCTCCTCTTATAATTATCATTTCTCTCTGAGCCCAATTTTATGTTTCTCAACATCTTGACCATCTGGATTCATAAAACACTGATTTGCTTGTGGATATTTCACTGTACCCACATAATACAAGCAGACCTGGAAATAAGTTCATTGCAAAATTGAAGTTAGCTGCTAAATCTGCATTAGTTCAGCACTCAAATAAAGTGACTCAGTTTTGACACATTCTTCAGATTTTATTTTTGCTCCAATAGTCATTTTAGAAGCAAACTGAATAATTTTGGTACTTTAGATATTTTAAACTCAAGTCCTTGTGACCCCTTTGCAAATGACCTATGGATCCACCCTGGGCCTCACGTTAATTTCACAGACCAAGGTCGCTCCAACTTGGGAAGGGCAGAGTGCAGTTGCCACGTGCAAGATAGCAATCATCAGCGCTATTAAAGAGAGTACAAATTTCCAGCCCTCACTCAGATGCACAGTAATTCCCCACGTTGCCATTCGCTAAGCGACAAGTTGATGGGGCAGAAGATGGGGAGGAAAATGACCCTGCAAGAAGAGTGTTGGTTTTCTACTCGCTGGGTATCTGTTACAAGTGAATTTCCTTTGGCGCCAGCAGGTATTTTGAGCAGGCAACCAGTGGGATCCCAGAGGGGAAGGATTGGGTGGGAAAGATGGGGCTGTATGTTTGGGGATCAAAGCTTTAAAGATTCCAGGGGAAATCAGCCAAGATCAAGTTGATTGGTCAAATAGATGTGGAAGTTATTTTTAATTTCTCAGGCTTAAAGCAGCAAGGAAGGAGGGAAAAGGCAGGGAATAAAGGAGTTCAGGGAGCAGAGAGTATACCAGGCCAGACTGCAAGGGAGATGAGCAACTTTACCCAAAATTTTACTCTGGGGACTCCAGAGGGCACTTTAGGTCTCAGATCCTGCCAGCGTGCCAGAGGGTGATCCATGACTCTTCCCCGTGTCCCCAGAAAGCCAGAAAAGAATGAGGGTTTGGGGGCAAGCAGAGGCGTTGACGTTTGCTCAGAGGCTTAGCGAGGCCTCCCTCCCTTCCCCGGAGGTCTGGAAGGCAGAACCATTAAAGCCCGGCTGCCTGTTGAAGTGCACAGTAAAAGTGACCGCGATTTATTTGAATTTGTCACTGTAACGGCCAGGGAGACAGCTCTTTAACCAGTGTGGAACCTTGACAAATTGACTGAGCCTACAAGAGAGGATCGTCCCTCTGACCCCGGGTGGTGCTGCAGCGGAAGGGGGGTCCTCCCACGTGCTCCTAGCCCCAAGGGACACACCCAGGCGGCTGGCTGTTTGACTTCACCTGCAATGGGCCCGACAGCAGCAGCCCTCCCGGCTGGCCAACCTGCTCTCTCCAGGCCTAAGGGATTGAGGCCACGGCCTGGATGTCTGCAAGGAGATTTCAGCTCATTCTCCTGCAACATTTTCTTCCCAGTTCCCAGGAAGGTTGTCACGCCGGCTCCTGGTCCCTGGAGCCCTTCAGTGACCCATTGCCCAAGAGTCCACCTGCGTAAAAATTGATTTGCTCCGTCCCATCTGACTCCTGCACCTTAGAGGTCTTTTTTTAAGCATTAAAAAGTGCTTGGAGTCTGAGATTTAATTCTACTTAAGAAGGAATGTAAATACATATACTGGTGTTTGAGGCTAACCCTTAATATCACCAGTAGATCTACTCCAAAGCCTCTGCCTTTGTTCCTAATGGTGGAAGCTCTTGTCCCTCCACATCTGACGTGAATAGGACAAACTACTGTCAGATTTATTCCTTCTGTATTTCTGATCTTAAATTATGCTTAGAAAGTACTTGTTGTTGATATCTTAAATGCTACTTGTTCATGTACCAGGGATTGAACTCAGGACCTTGACACTTGCCAGGCAGGTGCTCAAGCTGCTGAGGTTTCTCCCTGGCAAATTAAACTTCATTTAAAATAAGGACATTAGTACTATCTACTAATAAAGATGAATAGGTAGACTTCTAACTCACTGTCAAGAGCAATTATTTTTGCAGCAATATGCTACTTTTAATGTAATTTATGGCTACATTAACTTTAGGCCAATGCTGTTTTATCAGGTTATACAAATAAATAGGTCTAAACACCTACGCTGTGCAATTCTGAATAAAAATTTAGACTTCATTAAGTAAATCTAAGCACTTCGCTTTAGCATCTGACAGCACCTTTTGGAGAATCTCTAAAAGGCAATGTCAAACAGTAAGGTTAATTTATATAATTCTTTGCCCTTATTTTTGTTTAAAAACTTACCTTGGAAGAGTGATCTGTATAAAATTATGTTTTATTCACTAAAAGAAATTAGATCTCGCCAGTTATAAAAAAGATGAAAGTTCAGCCTGGATAGAAGGTGAGGGTTTTAGCTCTTTTCAAGGAGATCATTTGAACCTGAAAATTTTTGCATGTCTATCTATCTTGCTAAAAGTCAGTGCAAGATAAAGTGTAACCGGCTCTGATATTTGCTGGAAAGAAAACACCGAAATGACTGCTCATTCATCACTCCAGTCACGCTCCCCTCCTCCACCACGGCTTAGTTGACAGTGTAGCACCGAGGTGTTTGTGTCTTTCCTTGACTGTTGGAAACGAAACCACCTCACGAAGGGAGAGTTCTGAATCACCAGGCCTACTATGAAAAGAAACTAAGAAAAAAATTAGGAATTGGTTGTAAATTAAAGATTGGTCGTAGAGTCCATCTGTCAAACTCCGTGATCCATAATTTTCCTTCCTATTTGGCGTGTGGTGAATCTCCACACGTAGATTCCTTGATTTCAGTCGCTAAGAATGTAATCAAGATAATCTGGAACACTATTCCTGAACTCAGTGACTTTACTGATCAAAGAGATTAAAATAAGTTTGTTTCTAATACAGGTAGTTATTTTAGCCAAATAAAAACATTTATCTTTTCTGAACAGATGTCTAAATACACAAGACAATAACCAATATGCATATTTAATAAAAGCCCCCCTCAAGAGTAATCACATATACCAAAAACAGTAATAACACCTATTTTTCAGTGGTCTAAATTTTTTCAATTAGTCAAAATTTCTTAAATACAGTATTTAATTTTATAAGAATCTAATGAAATAACTACTCCCAAATACTACTTGAGAATGTATAAATTACAATAACTTAAAAATGTCCAGTTATTATTAAAAGATTAAATATATACTTAAACTTAGCAGTTCTATTTTGGGGAATTTATGTGCGCAAGGTGTTATTTAAAGAACATTCACAACAACAGAAATCTGGGAGTATATGTGAAAAATAATTTTGCCATGCAATCATGTCATAAAAGAAAACTTAACATCTACAATGTATTAATTTAGTGAATCTGTCTTGTTAAGGTGTCTTAAAACTGTCTGATATTTGTACTTCAATAAAATAATAAATAAATTTTTTAAAAAAACTTAACATCTAAAGATGTCCATGATGCTTTTGATAACAAAATGATTATAGGGCCAGCCAAATAGCTCAGCAGATGAAAGCACCTGCAAGCTGGCACAGGGGCAGGAGGCTCAGTCCCTGGGCCTGCCATGTTGGTCCACCCCCGGGGCACACTGAGACAGCAATTGAGACGGGGCGTGGTGGCGTGCACCTCCAGCTCTTGGGAGACTGTAAACAAGTGGATCACTATGAATCTGATCTAGTAGTGAGACCCTGAGCACTCTGCAGACCCTTCCCTAAAAGAAAATACAGAAAGAAAAAAACAAAATGACTATTAAAACTAATTCCATTTGTTAATGAGCATCTTTTCTGATAACCTAAAATATCACCTATCATACCAAAATTTCTTTACAATAATTGTCCTTACTATTGGAACTCCCTATCATTCTAAAAAGGTGTCTGTTACACAGGTGTCTACTCACAATTATTTTAATTGATATGGCTTTATCATAAATATTTATAGATGGCACTGATTCTCCTTTATTACTTCTGTATTTGTAAATGTTTCTCACAATATATGAATTAGTTGACTTAGCTTTCAAACAAAGCTTGCGTGTATTTTTATTGAGATTTCATTCAATTTACTAATCAAACAGGGAGAAATGCATTTTCAAAATACTATGACTTCAAACCCAGGAATAACTTCATGTAAAATTTTGTTGTTCACATTTTTTGGCATTGTGTGGTGATTTCACATTGCCTGGGAGGAATTATAGTGATAAAGAGTAAAGGCTGTAGCAGGTCACACAAACATTGTGTGTCTCCATTTCCAGCTACGTTAAGCAGAAAGAATGATGACTCCTGCCTTAGACGTCGTGTAAGAATTAAATGAGAAGCTTCATGAAAAACACTTAAAACAGTATTGGCAATAATGAATGCTCAATAAATATTTTTAGCTACCAAATATTGACCATTACTTTTTGAGATTTTTTTCCCCAAGTATTTCTTTGTTTTACTGTTACTTTAAATTAGAACTGTTCATTTTTTTTTACATTTCTAGCAGGTTTTCACATGGATTAAGAAAATTGCTTAATTTGTATATCAATTTACAAATCATCAACCAAAGTTATTCTCTTGGATTAAAGATTTTAAACTGATGTTCTTCAATTATCCAAATATTCAATTTTATCATCAGAAATCAAAATATAAATGATACCCTACCTATGCAACTTTACTCACTAATTTCTTCCTCTTATTTAGTTGCCTTAAAATTTTCAGAATCACAATAAATGACATCAGAGATAATTTATTCTTTTGTCCTTCTTTTTAGTCAGAATGGGCCTACATTTTCATGTTTCCATCAAATTATGAAAGTTTGTATTTAGTTAGAGTTTGGTTAGTGAGAGGATGTTAAATTTTGTCAAATGATTTTAGCACATGTTGATTAAGGGAATGTCTAACATTAAAATATTGTATTCATGCATTTTTATAAATACACTTAAATGTCTCACATTAGTTTGTTCATTGCCTAAATCTATTTATTAACATATGTTGACTATAATTTTGCAAAGATTTACAATGAACAGGGACCAGAGTTCTTGGGTATGGTGATAGCTATTACATATATGCACTTAGTCTAATGCATTAGCATTCCTAGAATTTGCTATCCATGTTACACTATCTTTACAACAATAATCTGGAACTTCTTTCTATCCTCTGAAACTGCCTAAGTAATGGTAAAGTTATGTGCTCCTTTGAGATGCTAGATTCCTATAATAAAATCCACCAGGGCCTATTTCCTTTTTACTAGATTTTTCTGTCAGAAAGATTTGCATGATATTTCTCTACAAAAAAAACATATTCTTTCATATAGTTGAACAAAGTAATCTTGTTTTTGTGGCAGAACTGGGGATTGAGATCAGGCCCTTGCACCTGCCAGCTTATTCTACTGAGCCATCGCCCCAGCCCCTGACCCATCTCACCAGCCCCCCAAACAAAGTATTACTTAAATTATTCTGATCCCTTGGTATATATTTTACTTCCTTCTCATTTCTAACTTAGAACTTATTTTACCATGCAGGTGTAACATGAGCACAAATGTTGCTCAGCTCTTATTTACGCAAATACGTGAGTGTTAATAATTATTATCAACTTGACTGGACGTGAAGCATATTTTGGGGTGTCTGTGAGGGATAGTCCTAGAGGTGATTGGCATGTAGTGTAGCAAACAGAGAGGGGAATACTCACCCTGATTGTGGGCAACACCATCCAATCAGCTTGCAACTATCAGGAAATGAAAGGGAAGGACTGCTACCTATGACTGAGTTTTGAAAGCTCCGCCGTACTTCAGTAGGGGTGCCTTTTGCTCTTGCCTCACCTGTGGACATCGTACTCCAGATTTCTCAGCTCTCTGATGGGGACTCACATGAATGACTCTCCAGAGTTTCTAAGGTTTGAATGTTGAAGAGTGCTGCATCTTTGATGCCTCTTGTTTTGTAGTTTCCAGATTCTTTGCTGAGCAGCTTCTGGATTCTCTGCCTCTTCAATATGCAGATGGCCACTGTGGACTATCTGACCTCTGATCTTATTAGATAGATAGATAGATAAATATATGATAAGTAGATAGATAGATAGATAGATAGATAGATAGATAGATAGATAGATAGACAGATAGAAAGATGACAGAAAGACACACAGAATAAATAAATATTCAATCCCCAGTCCCACATACCACACTGGCCCTGCCCCACAGAGCATTCTGACCCTGCCATGGAGTCTGAGTGTGGTGGCGCACACCTGTAATCCAGCATTGGAGATGCTAAAAACAGGAGGATCACTTTGAGTCCAAGCTGCATAGTAAGAACCTGTACCAAACACATAAATAAAAACAGATAGATGATAGATAGATAGATAGATAGATAGATAGATAGATAGATAGATAGATAGATAGATAGATAGATAGATAGATGAATGGAAGGGTGGGTGGGTGGATGGATGGATGGATGGGTGGGTGGATGGATGGATGGATGGATGGGTGGGCGGGCAGGGGACGGATGGACAGACGGAAGGATGGATGGATAGATAGATAGATAGATAGATAGATAGATAGATAGATAGATAGATAGATAGATAGATAAATAGATAGATAGATAGATAATAGACTCCATTGATTTTGCTCCTCTAGAGGACCTTACTGAAATCATTCTATTAATACAGTTTAAAAAGATACTTTTTATAGATCTGCTCAACTATGTATGTCATTTTCCTACTGAAGAACCTAATGAAAACTTCTGTATATTGCTAAATACTTTTGATGTGCCAGGCTTTGCAGGTAGATTCAATTTAATATGTATGATCTACCTTAATCCTCACAAAAAGAAGTTAATATTTTTACCAAATGGAGGAGTCAAAGCCAAGAGGAATTACATAATTTTTTTTTCTGTGATGAGGTAGCAAAACAAGCATGTTTCAAACATTGGCAGTCTGACTCCAGGACAATGTATCTTGTTAGTATTACACTACACTTCCACTCTTTCTGACATGATAGTCTTATAAGTGAGCTTCAGAATTAATACTATAAAGGGCAAGGAGGTAGCTTAGTGGTCTAAGTGCCTGCCTGACATGTACAAGGTCCCAAGTTCTATCCCTGGTACCAAAATAATACATGAAGATAATAATTTATACCATAATTCAGAAAATTATTCATGAAAACAATTTTTTGTCTTAAAGTAGGTCACAATAGATTTTCATAAAATAAGCATGAGAAAAGGCACTGGAGACGCCATTTCTTCCTACCTATTTGAAATGCCAAATAAACACATATATCACCCCAACCCTATCTCCCAGCAGAAACAGTATCAGTCTTTGCTGTGAGCTAAATATTTCCACCAGCTCAAAATTCTTACATTAAAAATCTAATCTTCAGTGCAATAGTTAAAACATGGAGCCTTCAGAAGGGGATTAGGTCATGGGGGCTCTGTGTCCATGAATGAAATTAGTGTCTTTGTGGAAGAGGCCCAGGGAAGCATGTGAGTCCCTTTTGTCCTTCCTCCTCTAGAAGACAAATGAAAATTGCCAGGAACAAGCCATTTCCAGACACTGGCTCTGCTGAGGCTTTGATCTTGAACTCCCAGCCTCCAGAACTGTGAGCAATAAATTTCTATTGTTTATAAATCACCAGACTAAGGTATTTTTTTATAGTAACCCAAGTAGAATAAGACAATCTTCCACTTAAATGCAGTGAAAACCAATGAGTTTTACACAGGACAACTTGATTAGAAGTTTAGTCTGGCTACCAAAAGAATGGGTGAAAAAAAAAAGAATGAGTGGAAGGGGCGAGAAATAAGTGGAGATCAGTTTGAACTAATTGCAGCACAGTTATCCGGACAGGGGATGGTGGTAGCTTCAACACTTACGCTCATTGGGAAGATGGAGGAGGTGAGATGGATTCCAGAGCTCTTTAAGAGGCAGAATCAACAGAAGTTTGTGATGGATTATCCTATGTGGAAGATGAGACAGAAAGAGGTGTCAGTAATCAGTCCCGGGTTTCTGGATTGTGTAGTCAGGGTCGCTCCAGAGGAATGAGGCTTGCTTGCTTGCTCTGTGTCTGTGACCTGCACCCTGGTAACGGGTATCTCAGTTTTGAAAAATATTAAAATATTGATATAATTAATTATTCCATAAATGTATCTATTCAATTAGTGCTTACACATTTTACAAAGATAGAATGCCTAAACCCTAAAATAGTTTGTGAAATTGTAAAAAGATACAAGAAACCCTCTCTGAATAACAGTAGTTTAACTGATAAATAAACACAATATAAGTTGTTTCACTAAGAAATCTTTCTACCACAGAGGGTAACTAAAATACTGTGTAACTGTGGAGAAATGTCACTCAGAAAGGTCTGGATTTCGTCGAATTCTTTGAATTATCATCACTGTATAACTAAGTGATTTCTTTTATGTCTGTAAAGATGGAAAATGCTACCCAACTAAAAATATTATTGTAAGAACTAAATGTGATGCTACATGTCAAGTTCTCAGTGAATCTCAGCGTCACCCAGTACACTTCCCCTTTAAAATAAGTAACTACTAAGAGTTAAACCAGTTAGGCCTTTATACCACAGACTGAATTATTTTACTGCCTTTTAAATAAAAATAGTGCTTTTTGAGATTATAGTGATTAAATGAGCATAATTTGGTAAATCATTAATATCTAAAGCAAGAACAATTGTTACAAACAAATTAATCTGAATATCCAGGAAATTACAAAATGTGCTGAAAACTGTAATATATAATTCTATCACAGTGAAATCTCTTCTTTAAAGAGCAAATATCCTTTACATGCATTCTTTGCTTTGGACCTTTTAAATGTAATTAGGTTAATTTTTTTCTTCCATCTGTTCACATATACAATGTAGCTTCGCAGTTCTGACAATACGGATCTAATACTGTTATAATAAAAATCTATGAATCTCAAATATTTTGATTGCCTTGAAATTTGTTTATCAGTTATTTACTGAAATATCTAAATGCCAAAAGCTTTTAATCACTTTATATGTATATACAGATATTTTCACTGTAACTGCTTTTCCTCAAGCACCCAGAATTGGAATGATAGCTTGACAATTCATTGCAAATTCACATCACAGATTATAATGATTAATTTCTCAAGGAGCATTAGGTTTTGTTATTTATCTAAATGGTCAGTGATTTTTCTTAAATAGACTGACAGAGAAAGAACTATAACTTGAACATATAAGAAACACAAAGTAGAACTTTTTATAATGAATTGTCTTATACAATTACATGCATTACTTAGCATGTGCCTGTGTGCCTGTGTGTGTGTGTGTGTGTGTGTGTGTGTACAATCTCACACACAATGTTATGAAAAGCTCAGGAAGTTAACCATGTACAAGCTCCTTCACTCAGAAAGAGGCAGGACCAGAATGACGCTCTTATCTGGCTCCAAACCTAACTGCACTTCTCAGAGACCCCACTCCCTCCAGATGACCCAAGGAACTGTCTGTGACATTTATCCAGGATACAGGAGTGTCTTAACTGAGTCTCTTTTTACTTAAGACCTGGTTATTTTTCAGTCAATCAACCCAGGTTTGTTGTTTTCAGTACATATTTAAGTCTACCAAACAGCTCAAGGGGCAGAAATGTTAGGTTAAAATGTGTATCAGATGAAAGGAGAAAAACACCATTCCAATGCTGAATCTACTGGCTTCCAGGTTAGGGCAGCCTGCTGTCCTGCCCAGGGCACTAAGACTCATAAGTGGCTGCTCTTCCAACCTGAGGAATGGAAGGAGGTGAAGATGAATGCAAGGCATGTGAGTGATGACGTCTTCTTTGTGAATTTCTTGGTACAAGGAAAGCTTTAATAAATACCTGGTAAATGAAAAGGGACTCCAAGGAAGATAGCATTAGGCATAACGTATTACAGCTATCGGTAGCATTGCCTTATATATTTAAGGACAATTTTACTTAGACCTGTTTTTTGTGGCCAGCTCAGTCTGCCCTGGGAGTGGGGTTGGCACAGCATGTGTTGCAGGGGATCAAACTGTGGTCCCCTGCACCTGCCTAAACTTGCCTAGGCAGGCATTTTTGACTGCTGAGCTATCATGCCCGCTGAACAGGAATACTTATTGTTTGGGCTTTGAGTGTTGATCAATGCACTGATTTTATACCTTAAGTGAAAGTATTATTTTAATAAGTCAAAAACTATAACTTGACAAAAATCTTCAAATATTAGGATAATGATTTCAGATTTATCTAACCAAAATTCTTATTGATGAAGACATTAGACATAACTAAAATACTTCCAATAATTCACACAAATGATGACAGTAATTAAGAGCGTACTTTAATTTAACAGGATAAAATTTATTTGTTTTCATTTCTCTTTTTCCACTCTCTCATTCTTCTTTTCTTCCTTCTAGTCCCGACACAGGCCTCAAACTTGAGATCCTCCTGCCTCACTCTCAACAGTACCTGGAATTACAGACACAAGACACCATCCTTATCTCAAATTTACTGTTTAATCATCCTTGTACTTATATTCATTTCTCTAATAGTTTTCTAGGTTATCAACAGACAAAATTCAGAATATCAGCAACCAGAACATTGGTCAACAAGTGTTGTGTGCTGATTTAACTGCTACAAGCTCCTGAGCTCCGCTTCCCTATTGTCTCAGCTCCCCCCAATCATCTTAGGTATAGACCCTGAAATCCAGGTATCTCAGAGGATCGAGAAGACATGTGACAAGACAGGTTGGGGTATTCACTAATTTAAATAAAAATATTTCAGTCTTATCTACTTAGCCCCTTCTTACTATATCATAAGACTCAGAAAGGGAAGAAGACTTTTTTCAGAGTAGTGGGTTATCACCACTAGTCCTTGTTTGGGACATAGTGTATGCCCACCTCATCCCGAATGACTAGAGTCCTGACCAGAAGTGTTCAGATTGAGTCCCTTTGTATACCTGGATTTTTCCCACACTAACTTTCCAGAGAGTATACTACCTTAACAGAACAGATAACTTTGGATATCTCATATCCTTGATTGTTGTTTTCTTTATTTGATGCTTACTTTTTGGTTTTGAATGTTCTTAAGTTTTGTTTTCTCATCATTATATAACCATATTTTATCATCTTGCATAACTTGGGCCTGAACTGGTGTGAACTTCCAAAAAGTTTGGTTCTTACCACATCCTCCTTCTTACCAGTGGCCAGGGTTTTCATCTCAGCAAGAAGCAGTGTTGATGTGGAGGCATCAGTTTGTAAGACAAAACAATAAAAAGCTTAGTGTTAGCCATGATGTCGATGAAACATATTCATATAAAAAAAAAATATATATATATATATATATATATATATATATATAGACAGACAGAGAGAGAGAGAGAGAGAGAGGAGTATCTATTCCTGACCTTTAACAATTAAATCTAGAGGAAAGACTCGGTTGGAAAACATCCATACATAAATGCTAAATACAGACTTGAAAGTGGATATGACTACTAACTAGAAGGGTCAGCAATATAATTTAGTCATTATGGTATAAATTTAAAATGATCCCCAAAAGCTTCATGCATTTTAAACATGATTAAATCCTGAAGGAACTCATCCACTGATGACTTCAGCACCGGCAGTGCTGCCAGGAGGTGGGGCCTGCTGAGAGGCGGTCTCTGGGGGTAGCCTGGGAGGGTGTGCTCTTGTCCCCAGGCCATCCCGTCTCTGTTTCCAGGATGCCATGGGCTATGCACCTTTTTTCTGCCATGCTTCTCTGGCACACTGTGTCTGCCTTGGAGTCACCGAACTAAAACTAAAACTGTGAACCCTAAGTTGAGAGCATCAGATACCTTTTTCTCAACATCAGGCAAGTAACTGATACACTAGTAAGTGCCCACATGGAAGCAATTTGTGCAAGGAGAGGCCATAGTGAAAACCAAGTGATAAAAGATAATCAGAAGACTACATAAAATGCAGTGTCACAGGATCCAAGCAAGGATAAAAAAAAGTAAATAAAGATATATAGATATAGATATGATATAAATACAGATAATTGAAACATAATTAGGTATATAATTGTTTGAAATTACAAAAACACATTAGTAGTAGCCTAAATGTCCATAAATCAGAAAGTAATTAAGTGATTTGACTATGGTACAGTAAAATTGTAGACTATGCCATGACCATTGCAGTGAGGTAGATTTATGCTTGCCAGAAGCAGAGGTCTCTGAGCCATGTTATGAAATCCTAGATCCTAAATATTATATATACTGATATATAATATATACACCTATGTCACCTATATTGATAAGTGACATATGCTCATAGGATGTAAATATTTTGTGGACTTTAAGGTTGAACACCAGGAGGAAGAGAACATTAAAAATAATGTCCAGGGAAATTTTATTGTTTGATTAAAGTACTTAAGAAAATACTTTTTAATGGGTTAAAATTTTGTACAGAAGGGCCAGTGAGATAGCTCAATGGACTAAGTGTCTGCTTAGGCAAGCGCAGGGACCAGATTCACTCCCTGGCACTATAAGCTGAACCGGCCCCTTCCCCAGGTGTGCTGAACTGCAGTGCCTAGTCCAGGTGTGGTGGCACATTCCTGTAATGCCAGTCTCAGGAGGCCAAAAGCAGGAACATCATTACAAGTCCAAGCTGCATATTGAGATCCTATACCAAATACATTAAAAAAAAAAAAAATTATACTGAGCCAGCTCCTAATGTTTTGTGAAGAAACTGAGGAGAATGAAAACCAAGGAAGAGCCTTTGGTGTTTGCACTAAAAATGTGACAACAGCCTTAGAAGTGCAGATTCCCTGGTAAGGAAAGAATTCTCTTTGTAGGGTAAGAAGAGATGAAATTTTCAGCCGCAAATAAAACACACTCATGATTTTATGTGTGGCCCAGGAGGAATAATAAAGGGAAATGGTGAAGTCAGACCTATTCAAGAATAAATATATCTATGCCATCCAGTGAGCTGGTGACCCCCACAGGACCTGCTGGACCACCCACCCCCCCTCCCGAGAAAGGCTTTCTCTTGTTTCTCCTACAAGATTATACATAGGGGGAGTTATGTCACCCTGTAGTGATTCTGATTCCATTTGAAGCCAAAACAGCAGCAGGCAGAGAGAAATGTGGACTGAATTCTAATAATTTCATTCCTATACTGTACTGAGCAATCTATCCATGCCGACTTACACCTGGCAGAGCCAATAAGTCTTCACCCTTATTTGTTAATTTTATTTTATTTTTTTATTATTTTTATTGAAGAACAAATAGCAATGAGACAGTTTCAAGATAAATTAATAGGACAGATTCAATAGATGAATACATTGCAAAATATTTTCATAATTTTTTTGGTGTTGTACAAGGTACATCCATGATATTATACTTACAGACATTATCATAGCAGATGTCTCTAATCAGTGAAAGAGAGTATAGCTATTTACTTATTTTTTTAGCTGAATTATATCACAGATTCAATAGGTAATACTTTTTACCTTGTTATCTTCCTAGTGTTTGTCCAACCACTATTAGTGCAAATCTTGCTTCTCATATAATTATGCAGAAGCGTGGAATATCTATCCTAACTGTACTGTTTATACAAACATATCATGATTCTTCCTTTGTATACCCCTTTTTTTGTCTAGACCTGTCAGAGATGAGCACTCCATTGTCATTAAGCCAATTTAGGTGCCTGAACTCAGCGACACACTCCAACACAGCC
The DNA here is from genome assembly GCA_004027165.1 of Ctenomys sociabilis. Lineage (NCBI taxonomy): Eukaryota > Metazoa > Chordata > Mammalia > Rodentia > Ctenomyidae > Ctenomys > Ctenomys sociabilis. The sequence goes on along the minus strand of PVKA01016891.1, from coordinate 25,111 downwards.
CAGCATTCCACAATAATAGTCAGTTATCTGAAGAAGTTGTTGATTGTAGCCATTTACAGCTCAACTTACTATTATGGACCCATGTTATATACCTCATTTTTATACTTTTCTGCTGGATGGTTAAGACTGAGTTAGATCAAGACCTATATACCAAAAGATGTAGCTTTTGTTTCTGATGAGGTCAGTGAAGTCCCCTCAGCGTTTATCATGTAATCCTGTACCTTACTCTGTAGATCCTTTGTCTGTGTCATCCATGTGGATGAGTCATGGCCAGTGCTTGATCAGTATGCTCTCTATGAGAGCCTGAGAGAAAGTTTTCTCTCCATGTGACTCTCTCCAGGCACACTATAGATCCATAATCTCCTTGATCATAAAATTTGATCTTCTTTGTTAAATGAGGAGGTGGTTCCTGCCACTTGATGGGGAACTCACTCAAAACGTGTTTTATTTAGGACTCTTTGTCTACCTGACACTAGAAGGAATGCCTTAAACTAATTTCTCAGTTAATCCAAAAGGTGTAGTTTGGCTATTAATGTCAGTGTCTGTCTCAAAGCTTCTACCGGAAGTCTGCTAAGCAGCACCGAAATGTTTTGTTTGTATATGTTTTGAATTTCACCCTCTCTCCTTTGTTTAATGAATAGTGAAGGGTCCCAAAAGGTGAATTGGAAAAATAACCGCACAGTCAACCCCAGAGGTTGCCAGGTTAGTAAAAGATTGCCTGCTCTTACTGAAACTATTTTTTTTCTTACTGAAACTATTGCCTTTAACAGGTTAATCTTTCCAGACCGCTCAAGTCAGAATAGCAGATTTTCCTTTGACAGCTACCATGTAAACTATTCAGCACTATTAAAGAATGCCTAGCTTCATTATAAATATAAACCTGTTTTCATATTATGTAGAAGATGTAAATTAATTGCTTCATAAAATGTATGGGTCTGGGGCCAGAGATATGGATCAGTGACACAGCACCTGCTTAGCAAGCACAAAGCCCTGAGTTTGATTCCCAGTACCAAAAAAATGTATGGGTTTATGCTGGGCTTGTTTCTTGGTTTTACATAAAAGAAATATATATTGCATATAAATATATATATATAGCATATATATATTGCATATATAGTATATGTTATATATGGCATATATATTATATATTGCATATATATTATATATATTCAATATTTGATCCACAAAAAAGAAATGCTTGCATGACAGCTCTAAGAAATAGAAACTAAAAGCAACTAGAATGAATACTCATCATGAAAACAGCATTGCCAACATCAGTGTACCTACTTACAGGCTCCTTCAATTTTATCTCTTCACAAATTCCCTCCTTAAAACAATCATGATTTTGATTGTGTGTTTAATAGCCCTTCACAGTTCCACATAGTTTCACTGATATAAATGCATCCCCAGACAATACAACTGTATGTAGCTTTCTAGGGCTTGATTTTTCATTCTATACTTGTAGGATTTGAGATGTTTCATGATTCATCCATACCACTGAGTTTAGCCATAGTTCATATAACATTCCATGTCGTATAATGTTTAAGGTTTTGCCAGGGCCATCAAGATAGCTCAGCAGACTGAGCACCTGCTTGGACAAGCACAGGGACTGGGATTTGATTTCCAGCACCACATGGCTTGTCAGTTGCACCCCAGGGAGCACTGAGCCAGCCACCAAAACCAGGCATAGTGGCACATGCCTGTAATCCCAGTGCTGGGAAGGCTGAAAACAGGAGGATCAACTAGGAGTCTGAGCTGCCTAGTGAGACCCTGTACAAAATAGATAGATAGATAGATAGATAGATAGATAGATAGATAGATAGATAGATAGATAGATAGATAGATGATAGATAGATAGATGATAGATAGATTAGATGATAGATAGATAGATGATAGATAGATAGATAGATAGATAGAGATATTCTTTGCTTTCTGTCTTTTAGTATTCAATTTCTTTCTTTCTTTGTTGATGCCAAGATATTGAACCCTTCTTCAACTGCTACATCCCCAACCCATTTTACTTGATTTTATCTTCTTTTACAAGACATGGTCTCAGTCTCTAAGTTGCTCAAACCAGGTATGAATTGGTGATCGTCCTGTCTCAGCCTCCTATACTCCCGGACGACAGTCTTTTCCACCATACTCCACTTCTTTCTTTTTCTTCAAACTTACTGTAACCTGGGACCGGAGGCAGGGAGACTAGGCCCAGCATCTGTATGGAATGATTATGGCAGTAACACAGCTTCTTTTTCGAGTTACTAATATAAAGAGAAAGCTGGTGGGTGGTTCTGTCTTGCTAGAGCCAACTGCAGTGCTCCCTTCATAGATTTTTTTTTTTTTTTGTATTTATTTAGCACAGGGTCTACTGGCCCTACAGTAGGGTCCTCCTGTTTACAGCCTCCCAAGAGCTGGGATTACAGGCACTGCCTTTATAGGATCTTAAAAGAACATCTGAGGTCCAGGTATTCAAGAGTGAAAGCAAAGTCCTTACTTCGTTTTCTCTTTAAGATACTTAATGTGTAACTGTTAATGCTAAAATTAAAATGTTTTCCTTTAGGGTGATATGTGTTTTTGTATTATGCCAAATACAAGAATGCAATGAAAGAAAGAAAGAAAGAAAGAAAGAAAGAAAGAAAGAAAGAAAGAAAGAAAGAAAGAAAGAAAGAAAGAAAGGAAAGGAAAGGAAAGGAAAGGAAAGGAAAGGAAAGGAAAGGAAAGGAAAGGAAAGGAAAGGAAAGGAAAGGAAAGGAAAGGAAAGGAAAGGAAAGAAAGGGACAGCCAAACAGCTCAGTGAATTACAGTGCCTGCTTAGGCAGATAGATCCCCTGATCAACCATGCCAGCCCCATTCCTGTGGGGTGACTGAGACTGGGCGTGGTGGTGCAGGCCTGTAATCCCATCACTTGGGAGGCTGTGAACAGGAGGATCATTATGAGTCCAATCTACACAGTGAGATACCACACACCCTGTCCTAAAAATAAGAAAAGAAATGCTATTCAACAATTGAAAGAAACAAAGCACTAATATGTGCTATAATATGATGGATATAAAAGCACTAAGCCAAGCAGAAGGAAGATGCACATGGTCACACAGTGTCTGGGAAAGGGGGACTGCAGAGGCACAGTGCACGGTGGTGATCGCCTAGGTAGGGAGCAGGGACATGGGAAGAGACTTCTAGAACTTTGGGGGATGGTGAAGGAGATCTGAATTGGTGTGGAGTGATGGCTACAGAACTCAAGAAATCTACCAATGTTTCTGACTTGTAAGAGTTAAATTTATGGCACGTAACTTGTGCTGCTAAATCTTCGGATTCTCTCATAATGTCACCAAAGTACTAAATTTGTTTCATTATTGTACTTCACTTAATACAATCTAGAGGACTGTGCTGTCCTTTTTCCTTTCAAAAAAAATAGCTTCAGTCTACATTTTAACACTTCCACGGACTGTGTACTCTATGCTCCTATTTTTAAGTAAAACTAGAATGGGAAAAATAGAGCACTTTAAGAGGATTTCCTTGTGTAGATGATGTTTGTGTGTGTAAGAATGAGCTGGACTACTTGCTATGGGGTCAAGACTCCGGCACTAGAAAGATAACCACTGATCCACCGAGAAGGAGAGAAATCCTTCCCCGCAGTTGATTTCCCAAGGGATCTTGTGTCAGGATCAGGAAGGATTACAGGAAACTTCTAACACTTTATTTTGCTTCCTGGACTCCAGGAGAGGTTTCAGTAACTCCGTGGCCAGGTCAATTGCTACTTGCACTATAGAATTTCGTTCATTATAACTTAGGTCTTGCTACCCTTTTTAAAGGCCCTTCTCTTTTTGTCAGAAGTATTTAAGGTTTTACTTTACATAAGTTTGGTTTGTGGAGAGGTAGTTGTTAATTAACATAGGATATTGTGCATCTCTTCAAAGAACACTGACTCATGAAAAGACAGGAATAGAGAAATAAGTTGAGCAAATCAGTACCACTATTTGAGATGTAATTTTAAATGTAACAAAGCATGTTTATTTCAGCGTGGCTCAGCGCTAATGCTAAATTATGAGAAAAGAAATATAAACTGTTTAAAATATTTTTTAAAACTCACAGTAATGTTTATGAAACAGAGAGGGAAGGTGACTGTTTACCTAATTTAAGCTCTTTTCCAAACCAACAATTTGCTGTTATCTTTATATTTTTGGCAAAAAATGCTAACAATTATTTCAGTGATAAAAGTTCCTAGGATAGTTTTGCATGTACAGATAGAAACAAAGTAAGTGAAGTACATCTGTGCAGTTTAATGTTCCAGAAATAGAAATCAAAGAGACAGAGACAGAGAGAGATAGAGACAGAGACACAGATTAGACCATGACAGAATACACTGCCATTTCTTGAATATCCCTCAGACTACTGCAGCTCTATTTTTCTTTCATTTCATGAAAAGATCACTTTTTTAAAGGAATAGACATCTGTTACCTGATTTAAAATTGTATGAGATTTTAGAACATAAAAAATATTTCTATATGACATTCTATAGATGAAAGACAAAAGCTACCTTCAGAAGCTTTGAGATAATATTACTTTTCTAACTGGTTTCACATGGTATATGTCAGTAATATTTCTGGTATCAAGATAGAACTCTGATACACTGTGAGTCATTTTTACATGCCAATACTTTATTCATTAAAAATACATCTGAAATGAACATATCATATTCATGTTGCCTTTTAAGGACTATTTTTATCTCTTCTCTTTGTGGCTGACCCATGGGCCAGGGCTGGTGCCGCACGTGGTGCTGGGGATCAAACCACAGTACCTGCACTTACCTAAGCAGGTGCTATAGACCACTGAGCTATCTTGCTGACCCCTTAAAAACTATTTTCAAAATCTGAAAAACAGTCTATTTTCCCCATTAAGTGAGCATAGAAAAGTAAGAACAGTAATTGAAGGAGCCCAAGGAGGAGGAGAAGAATATCTGCCTGATTAGGACTCTCTTCTCTACAGTGAAAAAAACACTACAAGTGGGAAAAAGAAACACATTGCTAACCCACACACTGTATGTAAAATTTCTAAGGTGGTCTTATTCTTATTTGGTAAGTCTATGAGGCTTTCTTTCCAATGAATAAAAACCCAGAAAAAAATGAGGACATAAGCCATGGATTCATGAGATCATTATTCATCATTAAGATAATGACTCAACAGTTATTAAAAGAAGCAAGTACCCCCCCATGCTGTTAGCTTTTGCTTTTGCTGTTACTGTGTGCTACCTGTCTTGGAGTGAGCCAATTATAGACTGGAACCTCTATAAACTTGCTGAGGATCAAGTCTGAGGCTGGGGTCATCCTAGGGTCTCTCTGTGTAGACCAGGATGACCTGGAATTTGTAGGGAACCTTCTGCCTTTGCCTCCTGAATGCTGGGATTATAGGTGTATGCCACCACACCCTGGCCAGGTCTTCATTTATGAACCCCCCCACCATGTAAAACATGAATTAAATAAACGTGTTGTGCTCTTGAAAAAAAGAAAGAAAGGAAGAAAGAAAGAAAGAAAGAAAGAAAGAAAGAAAGAAAGAAAGAAAGCAGGTGAAGATAGAATGAGTTGCAAAATAATTAGAATAAAGTAGTCATTTGTTAGAAATTAAGAAGTTGAAGGTGAAAGGTTGGAGGGATATAGTTAATTCAGTGATAGAGCCCTCATCTAGCTAACATGCATAACGCCCTAGGTGCCATCCCCAGTACCACACACAAAAAAAAGTAAATCAAAACTTTAAGATGGGGGCCGGTGACATAGCTCAGTGGCATAAACACCTCCCTGGCAAGCAAAAGGTACTGAGCTCGATCCCCACCACCAAAACAAAACAAAACAAACTTTAAGATGAACACTTAAGCTTTTCATACTTTTCTTGACATAATAATATACCATATACTTTTTAAATTTCTCCTAAATATAAAATGATAAACACGTAATAGCTATTTTAGTTCTCAGTGGGTGATTTTTTTCAATACAATTTTTATAAAATGACCAACACATGAATATTTACGTATAAAATAAAATACATGAATTTAAGTAACACTAAAATAGAGGCTTCATAATTCTATCACCTGTCTTACTTTAATGGGAAATCACATGCAAATATCATTGTTAAAGGGGCATGATTATTTTCTTTCTCTTCAAATAATTTTTTTATATTTGTTTTTTAAAATTAAGTTTATTGAGAAACAAATAGCAGTGACACAGTTTCAAGACAGGCTCACAGGGCAGTTTCAATAATTAATGCATTGTACATTGTCTTTGTAGTGGTTATTCGTAGTACAAGATGCAGACATGGTATGCAGTCCAAACACTATTAGTGCAAATCTTTCTTCTCATTGAATTAGGAGAGAGTAACTGTGTATCTATCCTAATTATTTTATATGTACAGATAAAGAATCTTTGAGGGAAGTCTGGGGTTGTCTATGTTATCACAGATAAGGAAACTGAAATGCAGTAAGGTAATTTATTTAAGGTCAACTTGGCCAGCCCAGGATGTGCATGCTAGCTGCTGTGCTATACTGCCTTAATTATGATGTATCCTGTATCTCCAACTTTGTAGATGATAGCTCACACAGAAAAACTGGCATACATGAGAACAGCTAATTAATTAAATGCAGGCTTCTCTTCAAATAAATATTCAAGAGTGCCATTTTCAAAAGAATTTTCATTGCTTTGTCGGTCATCATAAAAAAAGCTTATTTTCTTGACTCATTGGCTGAGGATTTTCTGTCATCACCAGTGACAAAGTTTGGTTCCATTTTCTGTATTTATAAAGACCTAATATAAGTTTTAATTTCTTCATGATGCAACCACATGAGCAAATATTTTCTTTTGCCTAGATATTGGAGGGAAAAATGATAGTTATCAAATTCGAGCATTGCGACTTAGGGTTTCTCAAACAGCACATTTAGCTTATCCTGAGTTGTACAGTACAGTTACTGGTTGTTTAGAATCAACAAATCTTCCCTAACAACACTCACCAGCCATCAGACTGTTGTGCTACCTCCACGTTCTCTCTCCACATATGGCTTCATATAGGAAATTTGATAAAACATCTGGACATTGTTCAGAGAATTCATGAGAAAAAGGAATGCAGCAAAGCAAATGTAGCAAGCCTAAAGTAACACAGAGGAGAAAAAAATTCCATTTGTCCCTCAACAGTAGAAGCCTTTCTATTCACCTTGGTATTTCTGCTTTCCAATCCAGAGTAAGACAAGGCTAGGTAAACAGTGAAACAGTTGTTCCTGTAGGGATGCCTTTTTTACCCAGATGACGTGTCTACTATTCTTTTCATGCTGATACAACTATTTTTCACACAGCTGCCAGAGCAGTTTTCTTTTTTTTTTCTTTAACTGAAAAAAATATTTGATCCTCTTGTGTCAAGTGATGCCCTCCCTACCATGTAAGGCACAAAACTACATGAGGCATGCTTGTGCTTCCGTGACTGAATTCCCTCACCACTTCAGTTAGAATTATGGACATTTCCCCAAATTCTTTAAAAACTGGTTCATCAACAGTGATAGAGAGCCTGTTGCTGTCTTCTACATTTAGAGTGCAGTAATTTTATCTCCAAGAGTTTTTTATGTTCTTAAAGTCACTTTCCCTTTGCCTACGCAATTACTCACTGCCCCAAATTTGATTTTTTTCCCCACAGTTTTACTAGTCCACCGCTATTATACAGATTAATGGGCTTCGCTCTGGCAGATTTGCACATGGACACAGCATACTTTAATCACTCCCTCCCATCTCCGCCCTTGTTCACCCTGCCCCCAACCCGGCTCCACGTTTGATCATATTTATGTCCCTGTTAGTGGCCCTCATACCCGTTCTACTCCCACTGCTTCCTTTCCTTTCGCCTAACAATAGTCTCCTTTCTACTTTTCCTGTCATACTTTTTAGATTTCACATGTTAGAAAGTGACATATATTAGTCACTGTCCAATCACTGGGACAAAATACCTGACATCCACAACTTAAAGAATAAGAAGTGAAATGTTTGGCGAAATCAGACACTTTCAATGGGACTCGTAGACGCTATCTATTATGCCATGTGGTCTGGATTTAATGAATTTTGGAGGAAAATTACAAGCAATTAAAAAGTCATTTAAATCAACAAAAGGTGCCGGGCATGGTGGCGCATGCCTGTAATCCCAGCACTCGGGAGGCTGAGGCAGGAGGATTGTTGTGTGTTCGAGACCAGCCTGAGCTACAAAGTGAGCTTAAGGCCAGCCTGAACTGCATAGTGAGACCCTGTCTCAAAAAGACAAAAAAAAATAAAAAATAAAAAAATAAAAAATAAATCAACAAAAGGTGAAAGGGAATGACTAAAGTAATTATAACTTTATACTGAATAGACTTTTTACATGTAAATGAGACCATATTTTTCATCCAAAATAATAAAATTTTACTGTGCACACTCTCTCTCTCTCTCTCTCTCTCTCTCTCTCTCTCTCTCTCTCTCTCTCTTCATTGTACTTAGTTGTTAGTTTTTAGAAGAATGGTTGTTATTATAACTTATATTTTATATACTCTTATCCCTAGCACAAAGTAGAAATGTAGAAAACAAAGTGGCATTTCTGAAAATACCCTTGTAGGTAATAATCACAGGAATAGCTATTGGCACCAGCCATCAATATTTATAACGGTTAACTATACATACAGCACCAAGTGAAACTGCAACATATACATTACCTCACTTCACACTATGGGACTCATTTATGGTGTCACCAGTTCACCAAGACTAAAACCCACCAAAGAATTTTTCCTAATTTACACAATTAGTTCTGTTAACAGAACTTCGACACAATTGCTTGATTCATAGTCCAGGAATGTTATGTTGGGCCATAATGATTTGAAAGAAAAATATAAAAATCATAAGTTTGCTAAGGACTTTCATATTTTATAATTTGATATTTTCTACCTAACTTGTTCAATCTCATATTCAAAGTCACTTGAGAAATGTTATACCCTACCCTTCACAGGCAAATTTTTTCATTAGAGTTGCCTTTGCAATTATTTTAAAAGAAAAAAGAACTTACTTTATTCATGTAAAAGGAAGAAGTTTAGCATCTGCCTGATATTCTAGCTTAAAATAATACTGGTTTATCTAAAGTATGTCAGAATGGCCAGTTGATAATACTCTAGTGCAGTCAATTAACTGTTTGTTTTGGTCTATGAAGTAACCCACAAAAAAACTTGGCAAATTTTATTACTGAATTAATCTAACCCACGTCTTATTTTTTGTGTGGGAGCTGTGTGGTATACCCAAATGCACTAAATAAGGAATTTTTAAATTCTTCTACTAATAGTTCTTTAAAATTGATTTAAAGCATCTAACTAGAGAATGGTCCTCCTGTCTTGGCAAACTTTAGGAATGAGAGTCAGATGACCTTCATCATCATACACCATGAATCTGGGTGTACAGCTCTTTGTGATAATGATTCCTTTAAAAACAAAATGAAGAAACTAAAGCCCAAGGTTTATTATTGCTACTGTTGTTGTCGTCATTGAAATGACAGATGAGTCCTCAGTATATGTTCTCTTAATCTAGGTTGAAAGTTAGAAACAATATTAAATAAGAACCATTTTTCCTAGTATAAGTTTAATGGTAAATTCTATGAACTGGATATGGCCCCAAAATTCATGTGTTGGAGTCTTAATGTCATTGTACTAGGATATAGGGATTTTAGGGAGTAATTAAGTTTACATCAGGTCATAAAGGGGGATTTTCTAATCTGATTCTGATAGGACTAATGGCCTTATAAGAAGATGTCTGTCTTTTTCTCTCTGTCTCTTCATTTCTCTCACTCTGTCTGTCTCTCTCTGTCTCTTTCTCTGTCTCTCTCTTGCCAAATATATACAAATATATAGGCAGAGATAGATAGACAGATGATAGATAGATAGATAGATAGATAGATAGATAGATGGAGAGATAGAGAGAGAGAGAGAGATAGACAGACAGATAGACAGATAGACTTTCAGATTCTACTTTATAAAGAATCAATGCCCTGTCTCACTTTTTAAAGAATGATAAGTATAAGCTAATTAGACTCACTCATAAAGGGATGATAGAGTAGAAAAGACAGACTTTATTATGATCTAAAACATTCACTCAAGATGAAGCAACTTATGTGGGTTGCATTATAGATCAGCCCTGCTTTAGGTTTTGACTTAAAAACTGACTAAGATATGTGAAGTGCCTACATTCACGAGATGCGTATTATAGTCAGGGAGTGGGGAAAGAGATAATAAAAAATAAATTCAGAACACATTACTAGTTTAAAGTGAGGCTCAAAGGTCAGACTGTTTGTAATAAAGCCTAATCTCTACCATTTGCCCACTGCAGCAACTGACCCTGAAAATGGACCTCGCACACTGAGCTCTACCTCCTGGCATTCATGCTGTTGTATGGGGCCCTCTCATAGGCATGCTGGGCCTGCCCCATGATTCACTTTTGTCCAAAAGAGTGAGGCACACGTGGAGTTGTGTAGCTTGTGAGGCAAAGAGAACTTTCACTTTCCACTTGAATCTTTCGGAAACCTCACAGATGGAAGCTGCTACCATGTAAGATATTAAATCATCTGAGACCATTAGGTAGAAGAAGCCACTTGCCCAGGTTGAAAGGAGGGAGAGACTGCCCAGGGCCCTAGCTATTCTAGCCCTCCCAAAGTCACCTGTGGTATTTAGGCCGTGGAGTCTCCAGATGATTTCAGACCTTATGCCTTCTGCTGCCATAGTATGACAACATCAAGTGAGAAAGATCCAGCTGAGCCCAGTCAGCCCGCATAACCAAGAGAAATAACAGTAACTTAAAATCACTATTTGCATTATTGCACAGCTATACACAACTCGAATCACAAATTCAGTTGTGCCTCAGTTTCCTCAGGGTAAGGTTCCTACCTTATATGGATGATTGGAGGACTAAATGAATCAATCTAGAAACTGCTCATAAAATGCCTGGTATGTGTAAAAACTTACCTACTAGTCTTTGTTTTATTTCATTTATTATATATATATATATATATATATATATATATATATATATATATATATATATATATATATTTGGTATAAGGTCTCACTATGCAGCTCAGACTCCTAGTGATCCTCCTGTCTCAGCCTCCCCAGTGCTGGGATTACAGGTATGCACCACCACACCTGGTCTCAGTGGCCAGTTCAGTGTTCTTAGGGGCAGGGCTAGCAGGGCATGTGATGCTGGGATCGAACCCCAGTCCTTGCTCTTGCCTAAGCAGGAGCTTAGTCCACTGAGCTATCTCACTGAATTACATCAAAATGATATAAACTTGAGCTTTCCTAAGATATGATGCTTAGAACTCTGTAAAAGATGACTTAAGTTATATAAATACCAGAGGGATTTTGTTGAAATAAAAATTTTCTCTCTATGCAGAGGCCTGATGGGCAGTCCCAGGTATGTTTACTCAATGGACATAGCCTAGATCTTTATTTTAAATAAATAAAATAGGATGATGGAACAGAAGTATTCTTAATTGGATGCTCAAGGAAATTTTCACATGGAAGTTATACTTAGACTCAGCCCTGAAAAAAAAAGAACAGTCAAGCAGCAGCTATACAAAATCTTCCAAACAGGAAGAACTCAAGGACAAAGCTCCTGAGGGAGCTAGCCAGTGTGACTGGAAGATAGTAAGCAGAGTCACACGAGAATTCGGATTTGATGTAAGACTCAATAGAAAACTTTAAGGGATTTTTGAACAGGAGAATGTCTTAGACCACTCAACAGGAAATGGATTTGAAGGACACAAAAATGAAAACAAAAAGAACCTTTAAGAGAATGTCTACTGACATTAACTGAGAAAAGGTTTTGAAGATTTGAACCTGACTGTAGCAAAGATGGAACACAAAGGGCAGACCCAGGCTATGTCCATTGAGTAAGCAGACCTGGGACTGGCCGTCAGGCCTCTGCATAGAGATGACATTTTTATTTTAGCAAAATCATTTTGGTACTCATATAACATAAGTCACCTTTGACAGAGTTCTAAGCATCATACTTCAGGAAAGCTCAAGTCTGTATCATTTTAATAGATTCAGTGCTCAACCATTACTGATTGCTGTTAATGACTAGGAAATCACAAAACAAACACAAACTCTGCTGCTTATTCAAACCAAAAAAAGTTCACAGCCATGTGATTTCATAGAAGAAGCATCACAAGGAAAAGCAAGACATGCATTGAAGCGGTAAGACCATCACTGGCAGGGACACAACACTCCAAACCTCTTAGTGTTCTGATATCTGACTGACAACTCACTGAAGTAAATATGGTAAGAGGAAGTTTTGATTTGGTGAACACCAAAAATACTCCTGGTTAAAAGAAAGATGGTACCCATGGGCTGAGCTGGATGAAGAGAAAAGAACCCGCGGTACTGCCGTCACTGACCTCCCTAGATAACTGCTAGTTTCACTAGTGCTATATCTACATGCAGTGCCCAAATACAACAGACTGGCAGTGTTATAATCTATAACAAATGGAGATGATGTCCAAGATATCAAATGAAACTGAATTTTAATCTAAAATTAATCTTCAGTGGGCTTATGAGAAGATGAACAACAGTTAATCAGCAGCAAACAAAAGATAAAGGGACCTAGGTCCAAGAAAGAGACACCAAATGCAAAAAAGACCACAAAACTGGGAGTGGCTACCATGAAATAAAAATGGTATAATTTTACTAATTATAAAAAATAATTAGTAAAATTCTTGGAGATATAGACATAGGTATAAGTATAGGCATGAACTTTCTCAACAGAGCCTCAACTGTGTGAAAATTAACATCAAGAATCCACAAATGGGATTATAGCAAATTACAAAGCTTCTGAACAGCAAAGAAAATAGCCAACAGAGTGAAAAAACAACCTATAGAATGGGGAAAGTTTTGCAATGTACTTTTTAACAGAGAACTAATATTAAGAATAGATTTCTTTAAAAAATCAGAACCCTCAAAATATAAAATATAAAAATAAGCCACTGAAATGACACTTTTCAAAAAAGTACAAATGGCTACTAAATACAAGAAAATGTGTTTAGTGTCTTTGACTATAAGAGAAATTGAAATTTTAAAAAAACTGAGATTCCGTCCTACTACAGTAAGAATCATGATTATTAAGGATTCAGATATAATAGAGTCTTGTAAGAATATGAAAAAGAGGTACCCTTCTTTATTGTTGGAAGGAATGTAAACCAGTACACCTACTATAGAAATTAGTATGGGGACCCCTCAAAATACTAAACTAGAAGTTCTCTCTAGCTATATTTAATTCTTCCCCAAAAAAGTAAAGTCCTCATATTACAGTGATGTATGTTTATAGCAGCAAACTCAAAATACCTAAATTATGGGAGTATCTTAAATCCCATTAAAAGATAAATTGATAAATAAATAATTGTATATATACAAGGGAGTACTACTCAGCCATGAAGAAGCATAAATCAGAGTCATTTGTAGGAAAATGGATGGATGGATGGATGGATGGATGGATGGATGGATGGATGGATGGATGGATATTGAGGCCACAACACTATGTGAAATAAATGCAGGTTAAATATCACATGGCTTCTCTAATATGAGAAATCCAAAGCATAAATAAAGAGCAAAATGAAATAGTGATGGTAAGTAAACAGAGAGGTAGACATTGGAAATGGGGATGGAATATAGGAAATTGGGAAGCAAAAGGAAAGGGGAAAAAAGAGAGAAAAAGTGATCAAGATGTGACATGTACGTGTATCAATCCCCCAAGATGAATGTAATTGTAATGTATGCCAAACATATGCTAATAAATAAAAAAAGAAAACAGGAAGGGTGTTAACTAGAACTGGGAAAAAGAATGGGCAGTTTTGCTGATTCGTGAGTCTGGGGGTCGCCCAGCCACGTGCCAAGAGGTCATAAGAAAGGATAAAAATTTGAATTTAAAGCCTATTCCCCACCTAAAGAAAATGCAGTGGCATACAAATCATTTCAAAAGAAGCCTGTGGTATTTTCCTCCCATAAAAAAAGAAGGTAAAATGTTCCACCCCAACAGCAACTAAACCAAATTTGAACTTCCTGAAAATTTATCAGCTGATAAAGCAGGATTTAGTTTAAGGACACATTCCTATGCCTAATCTTCATTTTACAACTTCTGGAGATAAGTTTTCCTTAGGACTAAAATCTTGCAAAGATAGACGTTCCTGAAAAACAAATTGTTAAAAGTGTACAACAAATTGGCCAGATGCCTCAGAGATATAAACAGTTTCTTAAAAGTAAGGTTAAAAAAAAAAAAACAAACAAAAAAAAAACCTTTAGAAAGCATCTCACGCTTTCAGAGCAAGCTGCAGTTTTCGAGTTAGTGCTTGACATAGTCATGTTTAAAGTATTTTTTCTGTTATTGTAAGGGTTAATCAGCTTCTCAAAAATGCTTCTCTTCTCACAGAATACAGTTTATATTTGGGGGAAATTTGGCACAGTTTCTGTTACAGCTTAACTGGTTTGCTCAGTAGAACCCAACAAGAAGTCCTTTCCTCTTCTCATTTTTCCCTCAGTTTTTATTAGTAGATACAGTCACAAAATTTCAAGAGAAAAAAACATAGCTAACATGCTTTCTTTGAGACCCCAAAACGACAGCCTTCTTCACATCCTATCCCCAAACCCATAGGCATCCCTTGCAGAAATGAAAAACATCCCAGAATTCATTATCAACAACTAAGCCCTTCCCAGCCTGAGTGTGTCACCACAGAATAATAGGGCATGGGACTTAATTGTGGCTTATACCATTACAAAGAAGAATAATTTCTAGGCATAAAATTAACCTTTCCAAGCTAGTTTTGCTCTCTTCCACAAATTGCTGTTTTTAAGTTTCTGATATGAAAAATTATGTACACAGCAGCAACCTACTCAGCGGTACATATTACTGTGACTGATACCCAAAAAGGCCTGGGTAGCTTGCCCCCTAGGGTATGGCAGAGAATCAAACCCAGGAAGAGAAAAAAAATGACCCAAGAAGAAAAATCCTCACAGCCTAATAAAACCATCATGCAGATTTTAATTATCATTCCATTCTAGAACCCAAATAAATAAACTATTTATGGTTATTTTGCTGACATCTTCATACCTATACATGTGTACAGACAAACACACACACACACACACACACTCACACACACACACACCACAAAAGACTGCCTGGCCATGGCCCATTTTCACATTGCTCTGCAACTTAAAAACAGCTCCACCTTTCATGTCTTAGCAAAATTAAGAGAAGGAAGGGCAAATCAAAGAAAACACTTTTGGGAATCAGCAGGGAAATCTATTACAGACCCACTGAATATTCTCTTACTGTTGGCTTGGGTCTTATATTAAATTATACTTTCTGAGTTGCAGTACTTGTTCTCTTATGCAGGAAGACAAAGGCAACTTCAACTTGATATTTCTGTCATCCCTGCTGTGGGAAGAGTCCTTTTCCTGGTTTATAACATCAATCACTTTTGCAATAAATCTTAGTAGTGGATATGGTCATTTAAATCTCCACCTGCACAAACAACAGAAAATAAGAGCTCATAAATCTCTACACTGGTGATTAACAAATTTTGGACCCTCGGCAAAGATATTAGGGGGGGAAGGTTCACTAATTCATTAATAAAGACTGATTTGCTGACAATCTGTTTAGTTTACAGCATAAGGGGAAAGCAAACAAGACCCTGCTAACAAAACAAAACGTTAGAGGTTAGCGAATTCCCAGCTGAGCTCAGGATTAGAGATATGATATCTTAATGTAGCAGAGGGGTTCAGACTCTAAGCCAAACACTCAGAAGCTCTCTTACGTTTTGCTCCAACCCTCACACTCGATGCCTAATTGTAAGGAAACAAAACCTAGCAAAGAATTAGTAAAAGAGATGTATGTATTCAGTCTCCCAGATTTCATGGCATTAGTATTTCAGTCAACCCTTGAGTTCCAGTTCCCTTTGCCTGTCTACTTACTTTCCAGACTTTTTTTTTTAATCTTCCAGGAAAGATGTGTTCTAAGCTGGGGTAAAGGACAGAAGAGAATGTATCCCAAAGATAGCATCCTGCTTTGCGTTTTATGTCAGTTTTACGTAAAGAAGCCCGGAAACAAAGAGGAGGGTAGAAGAGGAAGGGAGCTGCGGCAGGAAGAAGTCTGAATGACAGCTCTCAGGCAAAGTGACAGATGAGAACAACCGAGGCTCTCAAGACCATAGTAAATCCATTTTAGCGAAGAATTACGAGGAAAATTTTCATTTCAACATAGGGACAAATTTGAGTCACTTGTTGGAGTTCACCTTGAGACTGCAATGCCAAGTGAAATAAATCAGACACAGAAGATTAAATACTGCACGATTTCTCTTCTGTGAGGACCATGAAGTGTAAGCAATTTAGAGAACAAAATAAAAGATAGATGATGGGAAACAAGAAAATAGACTTGGTGAAGGGTGGGGAGGAGCCCTGGTGGCTGAGAAAAGAGCAAGTAGAAGGGACAAAGATGCGCTATGTGTATGTGCCAACTCCGTGCAGTGAAAGCATTTGTCATGTATTGCAAACACATACTAGTAAAAAAGAAAAAAAAATTATAAAGGGCTAAAACTTTAGGGACTTGAAGGGGGGAAAAAAAGGTTAACCACTAATGAGATCTTTTCCACATATTCTCAGGACGCCATCTCACTCCCTACTGCCCAAACTAAAGCATGTGTGGCTGCACATGGGTGTGCAGCGGTCAAGTGTGTTTGTGTACACACTGGCATTTTTTGATATCTTAAAAGTGACCAAACGCAGGTGGATTTTTTTTTCACATTGTCTCCACCACCACCACCGTAAAGATTTGTGAAGCCTTTATTTTCTTGATTTGCCCCAGATAAAGTGGGAAGTTTGCCTTAGTAAAGCCCTGGAATCTTCTGTGGTGTTAGCAGAAGGCAATTGAGCCCCATCTGGATTTTAATTGTCAGTTCCTCACAAGAGGCGGGGGTGGGGTACTTGTGGGGTGCTGTGGGGGAAGGCCTTAAAGAGCAAAGAATCTGGACATGTTCCTTAAGCTGTCAGTAACAACCATCTGGGTCCTCTTCAGAGGAAAACAAGGGTTTGGGAGATAGGCAGAAGAAAGCAGGACCTGCTTCTCCTTGGCCTGGGCCTAAATGGAAGAGGAGATCGTTTTGTGTGCCTCACAACTGGGTTGATTTACCATGAGAAGCTGCAAGTCCTGGTCTGTGCTGGACTTGCCTCTGCCTGTGAAGGGTCTGGGAGCTCTGCTGGGCCCAGCAGGCCCCTCCCCTGGACAGCAAGGATCCGCCTCCCTATTCCCCTGATAAATTCCTAGTGTCCACCAAATTCCTCAGCGCTCTCTCACACTCCTCCAAGGCCACGACTCTGGGGGTGGGGAAACAGCGCAAGTTTATTTCCTTCCCGCAGAAGCCCTTGCGGTTGCTTTTCACAGCTCTGGAAAGGGGAAAGGGTAAGATCCCCCATCGGCTACAACTCCCCACAAGCGCTGGCTGCCCCACACCTCCTGACAGTCTTGGGAGTCCTACTGGTGTCTCTCTCTCTTTCTTTTCTCTCCCTCTTTCTTTCTCCCTTTTTTCCTCTCTCCTTCTTCCCTTCTCTTCCCCTCACTCTCCCTCTATCTTCCTCTCTCCCTTCCCCTTAAACATGTCCACCGGCTCCCTCAGCGATGTGGAGGACCTCCAAGAAGTGGAGATGCTCGAATGTGAAGGGCTGAAGGTGGACTCGAACAAGGAGTTTGTGACTTCCAACGAGAGCACCGAGGAGAGCTCCAACTGCGAGAATGGGTCTCCGCAGAAAGGCCGCGGCGGCCTGGGCAAGAGGAGGAAGGCGTCCGCCAAGAAAAGCCCTTTGAGCGGGGTCAGCCAAGAGGGAAAACAGGTCCAGCGCAACGCGGCCAACGCGCGCGAGCGGGCCCGCATGCGGGTGCTGAGCAAGGCCTTCTCCAGGCTCAAGACCACGCTGCCCTGGGTGCCCCCGGACACCAAGCTCTCCAAGCTGGACACGCTTCGGTTGGCGTCCAGCTACATCGCCCACTTGAGGCAGATCCTGGCTAACGACAAGTACGAAAATGGCTACATCCACCCGGTCAACCTAGTAAGTCCTTGGTCATACTTGAGGGAGGTGCGCGCTTATGATCAGGGCTGGGACTGGGGGCGCTGGTGGGAGTGACCCACCCGGCCTGTCTAGGCAGGAGCAAGCTTACACAGCCCAGGGCCTCTGGGGGCTGACTGTGGGCTCTCCCCGCAGTCCTTTCTCTCCATTCTACGCGCCTTTGGAGTGATTTACGACAAGTTTTGACGTGGCAGCCCAATTAGGGATTTCCAGGGGTATTAAACTGGCAAAGAGGAGGAATCCCCCGCGACGGTGCCAGCGTCACTCCTGTTGGAGTAAAGGCCCTCGTGTGCGACAAAGAACACTGACAAGATGTTTCACACTTGGGACACATTTCATTAATATCTTTGGTGTTCTTTTAGCTAAGAATAAAACTTGATTTTCCCTTCTAATTCTTGCAACTCCGTTCCTTTCCATGAATACTTAGGACTGTTAGATATGGACCCATTCATCATCTCCCTCGTAATTATTACTGTATTCTGTGCTTCTCTAAATGGATTAATATTTTCAATCCCACTATTTCAAGCAAGTAGCAAAACCGGTAAATTTGCACATATATTAGTGTAATTAATAATACTACAATAATGTCACTCTCATCCAACAGTTAAGAATAGAGTACTTGTCTTATGAAAAATATAATGGTCGCCGGGCGTGGTGGCGCATGCCTGTAATCCCAGCACTCGGGAGGCTGAGGCAGGATGATTGTTGTGAGTTCGAGACCAGCCTGAGCTACAAAGTGAGCTCAAGGCCAGCCTGAACTGCACAATGAGACCCTTTCTCAAAAAAAAAAAAAAAAAAAAGAAAAATATAATGGTCATTGAATCTAATTTTACTAAGAAAGTGACTGTAAGGTTTCTTGAGCCTATTTTTCTCAAAGGCATATTTTCTTATAAGTGTATTTTAGTTCCTTTTACATTTGATTTCATTTTTAAAACGCAGATTACAAAGAGATAAACGACAATAATTTAATAAAACTTCTGTTTAGCTGCGATAAAAAACAGAGAATGCCCTCTTAAAAGGTAGGGTTATCAGCTCCATTGGTGAGAGGCTGCAATTGTCCTCACTAAACTGGCCTCAGGAATTGGGAGGAGAAAATTGAAAATCACCTTTTGCCATCAAACCATTTTTTCCAGCTAAAAAGGTATTTTTAACATCAAATGAGCCACTTTTTAAAATCTGGAAACTGTAGCCTAAAACCTTTACAATTGCTGCTGCCTTCATCTCTGGATAAGAAAGTTAAGTGCGCTTTATTATAAAACAGCCTACATCAAGGAGAAAGCTTTGCTTGCTCACTAATAGAAAGATATCTTAAATAAAATGTTAGTGTAACTTTTATTAGCACTCCGCCCACATCCCCAAAACTAGAGATTAATTTAGAACTGTGGTTGAAGCCCAGGTTTGCAACCGAGGAAGCTGAAGTCAGCACCGGCGAGATAAGTGGGGAAAAGGCAGGAGGACCTGGCCCCTTGACAATGGCCTGGCCACCGGGCTAGGAGGGCGCTGGGACAGGGCCCGTGCGGGTGGGCGCAGGATCCCTCCCCAAGCCCCTCAGATCACCCGCCTCCACCCCAGCCACCTTTGGCTTTCAGAGGGCTTCCTCTCTGGGCTTTCTCTTCCAGCCCGCTCTGGGCCCTTTCTGCTCCTACCCTAAAGCCCACCACCACCACGTGGAGCGGAGAGTTGCCACCAGGACTGCTTTCTGCTTCCTCCAGGTGCGGGTCGCCCCGGGACACCGAGTAAAGTTAAACTGCGGAGACTGCGGCCTCTGCAGCCTCCCCCCGCCCCCGCGCCCTGCACCACGCACCCTGCGGTCGCGGGCTCCGAGCCCACCCTTCCCCTCATCCCAGCCACTCACCTCCTCCACCCTCTTCTCTCCTGCAGACTTGGCCCTTTATGGTGGCCGGGAAACCCGAGAGTGACCTAAAAGACGTGGTGACCGCGAGCCGCTTGTGTGGAACCACGGCGTCCTGACCTTGGAGGTGCGAGTCTGGGAGAGGCGCGCTCCCAGGGGAGGCGCCCAGGAAGGCGGCCCCTGCCCTCCCCATTCTCTGCCTCTGTTTCCCCTCGCAGCGCTCCTGTCCCCATCCCACCCCAGAACACTTACGTCGACGCGGAGATTCGTTTCCAAACCAGAGGAGGTCAATTGTATTTACGGATTCCCACCTATTTAACTTTATTAACTTCTACCGTGAATGGTTCTGCGAGCCTTGCTGGTCCAAGTGCAATATGTAATTATAAATATATAAATAGATAATGAGAGCCTATCAATGTGTATCTTTTTTGTACCATATGTTGTATAATGTAGATCATAGAATAGCTGACTTTGACAGTCACATTTATAAAGTAATTCACTCAAAGATATATATTTTTTTCAAACAAGTTTTGCTACTTTCGAAAATAAATCTTTCTTATATTGCTAAAAGCTTTAGTATTGGTTTGTTTTATTTTTTAATTAT
Source organism: Ctenomys sociabilis (assembly GCA_004027165.1). Taxonomy (NCBI): domain Eukaryota; kingdom Metazoa; phylum Chordata; class Mammalia; order Rodentia; family Ctenomyidae; genus Ctenomys; species Ctenomys sociabilis. Next base: position 4,519 of record PVKA01016891.1, on the reverse strand, counting down.
TTGGAAGCAAAAAAGTAGAAGGTCATGGGAAAGTTTTTTAAAAGCTACTTTAACCTTCAATCCTAACTTCTACTAAAGAATTAAATATAAAATCCAGCACGAAGATGCAGAACACTTTTCGTTCTGAGATCTCCAAACGAAACTCTTCCAAGTTACTTGAATGGCCATTAGAAACCGTGTAGCTGTAAACAGTGCCTATGAAGGACTGAAGTTATTTAGTTACACTGATCAAGAGGAAAAAACAAGAACACACACACACACACACACACACACACACACAATCCGTCTTTCAAGTATTCCAAGGTAAAATTGCTGACATGGTCAGAGAAATAAACTCTACATTTTGTAACTTTCCGGGTGTGGATATGAACCCACAAACCCGTGCTTGCGGGTTAGTGAAGAAATAATGGAAAGTTTAAAAGATATAAATTCCATTTCCTTTAAGGTGCTTTACGGTTGCTATGTGCTGTAACGTGCCTTATAGATTTCTGATTAATAATCCATTGATTCTAGCAATAAAGTGCGTGCCAACATTCTGGTTCTGGTTACCAGTGACTTCGGCTCCCACCGCTTCCTGCGAGCTGGGTTTTAATTTAAACATCTTCCAGGCTACGGATCAGCTCAGAGGGGAAGATTACATTGAGATAAACAGTGAGGCGAGGCCCGGGAGTCTGGAACCCGGCTCCTCGCTGCCCCTGCGCAGCCCGCGGCGGCCAGTGCACCAGATGCCACCGGGGCTGTTTAATGTTCGGGGTTATGACCGCACTGTTTACAAGACGTCTTCGGTTATTTATACTGTTATTCCTCGCAGATGGCCTTGAAACTTCCGCTTCATTTGCTCTTTCTTTTGACTTTTTCCCGTTTTCCCGGCTCAGTGTGGTACCTGGCATAGGGATCTCCCCATCCCGTCCCCTCCTGCACTCACCTCCTGCCAACCCCAAACCTGGCCTGTAGGGAAGGATTCTGCTCCGCACCAGCTCTCCACCACCTGCGCACCAGCTCTCCAAATGATCCCTCTTCCTAGTTATTTGTCCCCAGAACCTTTCAAGGTGTCAGGCACCCTCTCGCTCCCACTCCACCTTGACTTCCACACACAGCCACCTTCCCCCCCCATTGGCCCCCTTTTGTTCACTTCTCCCAGAGGGAGAGAGCCCTTCTTCAGCCGATTCAAAGTTCCCATAGGAAGCCTGATTCTAGCAAGATTCCATTAAGTGTCTTTCATTCTCTGGAAACTCTCCGAGTTTCTAGGCACTTTTCTTTTTACAAACCAAATGAAATTCTCCATGTAGGCAGCCCCTCCAAGAAGCTATTTCTTCTTGCTCAACCTTTGACAACTCTAAACTGCAGGCAGACATTTATAAAAGGGCCTGTGCTTCCTTCCTACCAGTACTCTGAAGCCTTGGCTAGGAAGAAGGAAGGTGGCTAGGTATAAGGAATACATGCATTACTTTCTGCAACTAGCTAGGTGTTTCCCAAATCACTCCCATCTTCAGTTTTCTCATTCTTGCAAATAAAATATAAAGGTGATGATAGTTATAATATGTTCGTACTGTGGTTTTTCACTTATAAAGACTTAAGGTAACTCAAACATAGGTCAATCTCTTTATAAAGGAAAGGCTCTGTATAAATGCCGGTCACTCTCACCAAATGGCACTGGGAACTCTAGACCCAAACTGAAAGCATCTCAGGCAGGAGGGTCAAAGGAAGTCTGTTTATAATGTAAAAGGTATTATCTTTTTATTGCATTGATGTGTCTCTTTGATGCAACATTGGACCTTTCCACGTTTCACTTCTCCCTAATATTCTCCCAATTTGTCCAGTTATCTAACAAAATGATTCACAGAAATCCAATATCCAAGAAAATTTGGAGAGCAAATACAGAGCCTAAAAAGATGCAATCAATAGGAAAATGCTGCTATCTTGATGGGAACACACAGTCCCATCAGGGATCTTACCAGTGGGACCATAGGCATAGACTGAGTGGATCAAATCGTGGAAAGTGCTGTGGCTGTCACAGGAATGTGACTATGTGACCAACCTACGTGCACCTCCACCACACCCATAACAAGCTACACACAGTTCCTTGTCCTAGGCTAGATCATCAGTACACTTACGCACTTCTTAGCCCAGCTCCTCTGGCTCTTGTTCTCCTTGCATTTCTCGGAGAAAGCACAACTTCCAGCCTTCCTGGTACCCAGCCCAGGTACTTGGTGTGCTGCAGTCAGAGGAGCAGCTGCAAAACAGGAATGATCCCCTTTGCATTAAATCAGCAGAAGTGGGGGCAAGTGTTCAGGAGTATGCATTGATTTCCAGACTATGGAAACTACCTTTGAAGGTGCTTTCAGAAAGATCAGAGAATGATTAAAGAGGCTCAAGCAGATGCATAGAGGGAGAATGAAGTGTTTCTCAAAAAATGTTAGTTCTCAGGAGGAGCAGACAGACTTACATTGTACTGTGGCAGAGGAATTCACTCTGTCTTTTCTCTCTTCTTCAACAGATAATTCAGTATGCATTTAAGCGAGTATTCCCATTGGTAAACTGGAGAATTTCTTCTGAAAAGAAGAAAAGCAAAAAGTTCTGTTAACCATGTATTTAATGCTTACTAAAAGCTTTGCCTCATGGACTTTCAAACCAGTGGTCCCTTTTTTGAAGGATCTGTTTGTTCCATCCTCTAGAGGTGTGATTGAAGAAGTCAGGTAACAACCAGGAACTGATATTTCCTACCATGCTACTGCACTCCTCTCCCCACTAGCCTGGTGACACTCTGAGCATCACTGTTTTGAGGTCGGTCTTATTGGGCAAACAATAAGAGCAAATGCAGAGAGAAAGAAAATATTGCAGAAAGGCTATCAGTTGATTCAATAGTCTACTCACTCTCAGATGGCAAGCAATGGATTTTTAATTTTTAATTGCCGAACTGAAAAGAAAACCCCTCATATTCAGAACATAATGTGTTCCTCTCTAGTGAATGGATATGTGTGCATTCATCTTATGAACTCAAATACAAACTTTAGTCATTAAGCAATGAATTAGAAGACTTTGGGGCATTGGGGCCAGGCTGCTCTTGGCTGTCTTGCAACATCTAAGAGGAAAGGAAATCTGAGCGCCCCAGGCCAATGTCCCCCGAAAGAAGGTTTTCTGGTTCTTTCCCAGGCATCCCTTCAGTGGGAGTGCTTGGTCGGCTCTAGTTGTATGCTATGTGCATAGAGAAACTGTGCTGGAATCGGCATACAAGGAAACCAGGAGTGAAAGTGAGCATGGAAGTGGAGAAAAGAGATGGTTTAGGGATGGGCCTTTGGCGGCTTTTCTACCTGGGAAAAAAGTTTATGGAAGTTGGCAGGCACAGGAAGGAGGCTTCAGCTCCCCTCCAGAGTCTGCAGTCTTCCCCTGGAAGGTCTGGGCACTGCAGGTGTCTCTACCGAAGAATAGAGTGGCAACTAGGGCAGGTTCTAGGTTGCTGCAATGCACCCAGGTGAAAGTGGCAGCAGACCGGGCACAGCTGGCCCAACAAACATCCTTTCTTAGCTTTGCATCCTTCCCTCTGAAGTCTGGCTCCGCTCCTGGAAACTCACTAGGTGCCAGCAGCGATCTCGAGAGTCCATCCAGCTTCCTCCCAGCGACTGGGCGGCTTGAGCCTTTGATCTTCGGATCTGGCAGCTTCTGCTGCTCCACCCTCCTCCCTGGAAACACCCAAAGGATTAGCTTCTGAACCCCTCGGGACAGAGGGAGGGGTAAGGGTGGGGAAAAGCATGCAGACCAGCTGTTTGGAGTGTTAAGGAGTGAGGAGACCAGACTCCCTAAAGCGTCGTCACAGGGTATTTTGTCCACAGCATCCAGCAGTGTGAGACACCTCTATAAACTTTGAATCCTGAATGAATTCTTAACTCTTTGAAGGTATTGAGAAGGAAGGAGGAAAGACAAAAAAATAGGGAACAAGGAGGAGGAGGGGAGTGGGGCTATTCTTAAGGTTAAACTGAACTTGAGCTTTTTATTGAATCTGTGCATATCTGAGAAAAGGAAAAGAAAGCAAAGCAAGAAAATGTGGTGGGACCAGGTGGAGCCAACTCAGGTGAGATGTGTGGGTTGACTTCCTACAGGACTCAGATGCAATGCATTACTTCCTTTTGCAATAGATGAGATTATTCAATTTTACCTCTTAGCTGGAAACTTTATGGCAATAAAATGTTCGCATCATTTGATTTTAAAATTAATCAAATGATGATGAGGATGTACTTTGCTGCCTTCTACAGATGTAAGCTTGATTCTATTTTTTTTTTTTTTTTTTTTTTTTTTTTTTTTTTTTTTTTTTTTTTTTTTTTTTTTTTTTTTTTTTTTTTTTTTTTTTTTTTTTTTTTTTTTTTTTTTTTTTTTTGTCTTTTTGAGACAGGGTCTCACTATGCAGTTCAGGCTGGCCTCGAGCTCACTTTGTAGTTCAGGCTGGTCTCGAACTCGCAACAATCCTCCTGCCTCAGCCTCCCGAGTGCTGGGATTACAGGCATGCGCCACCACGCCCGGCTGC